>CM056049.1:405280389-405534206 GCA_029574335.1 Rana kukunoris | reverse complement strand
TTTCTATTTTGGTGCTGGTGTCAGTGTCCTCTATCTTGGTGCTGGTGTCAGTGTTCTGTATCTCGGTGCTGGTGTCAGTGTTCTCTATCTTGGTTCTGGTGTCGTTTGTTCTGTATCTCAGTGCTGGTGTCAGTGTTCTCTATCTTGGTGCTGGTGTCAGTGTTCTCTATCTCAGTGCTGGTGTCAGAGTTCTGTATCTCGGGGGTGGTGTCAGAATTCTGTATCTCGATGCTGGTGTCAGAGTTCTCTATCTCAGTGATGGTGTCAGTGTTCTCTATCTCAGAGCTGGTGTCAGTGTTCTGTATTTCGGTGCTGGTGTCAGTGTTCTCTATCTCGGTGCTGGTGTCAGTGTTTTCTATCTCAGTGCTGGTGTCAGAGTTCTGTATCTCGGGGGTGGTGTCAGAATTCTGTATCTCGGTGCTGGTGTCAGTGTTCTCTATCTCGGTGCTGGTGTCCGTGTTCTCTATCTTGGTGCTGGTGTCAGTGTTCTGTATCTTGGTGCTGGTGTCAGTGTTCTGTATCTTGGTGCTGGTGTCAGTGTTCTCTATCTTGGTGCTGGTGTCAGTGTTCTCTATCTTGGTGCTGGTGTCAGTGTTCTGTATCTCGGTGCTGGTGTCAGTGTCCTCTATCTTGGTGCTGGTGTCAGTGTTCTGTATCTCGGTGCTGGTGTCAGTGTTCTCTATCTTGGTGCTGGTGTCTTTGTTCTGTATCTCAGTGCTGGTGTCAGTGTTCTCTATCTTGGTGCTGGTGTCAGTGTTCTCTATCTCAGTGCTGGTGTCAGAGTTCTGTATCTCGGGGGTGGTGTCAGAATACTGTATCTCGATGCTGGTGTCAGAGTTCTCTCTCTCAGTGCTGGTGTCAGTGTTCTCTATCTCAGTGCTGGTGTCAGTGCTCTGTATCTTGGTGCTGGTGTCAGTGTTCTCTATCTCGGTGCTGGTGTCAGTGTTCTCTATCTCAGTGCTGGTGTCAGAGTTCTGTATCTCGGTGTTGGTGTCAGAATTCTGTATCTCGATGCTGGTGTCAGAGTTCTGTATCTCGGTGCTGGTGTCAGTGTTCTCTATCTCGGTGCTGGTGTCAGTGTTCTCTATCTTGGTGCTGGTGTCAGTGTTCTGTATCTCGGTGCTGGTGTCAGTGTTCTCTATCTTGGTGCTGGTGTCAGTGTTCTCTATCTTGGTGCTGGTGTCAGTGTTCTCTATCTCAGTGCTGGTGTCAGTGTTCTGTATCTCGTTGCTGGTGTCAGTGTTCTCTATCTTGGTGCTGGTGTCAGTGTTCTCTATCTTGGTGCTGGTGTCAGTGTTCTGTATCTCGGTGCTGGTGTCAGTGTTCTGTATCTCGGTGCTGGTGTCAGTGTTCTCTATCTCAGTGCTGGTGTCAGAGTTCTGTATCTTGGTGGTGGTGTCAGAATTCTGTATCTCGATGCTGGTGTCAGAGTTCTGTATCTCGGTGCTGGTGTCAGTGTTCTCTATCTTGGTGCTGGTGTCAGTGTTCTCTATCTTGGTGCTGGTGTCAGTGTTCTGTATCTTGGTGCTGGTGTCAGTGTTCTGTATCTTGGTGCTGGTGTCAGTGTTCTGTATCTCGGTGCTGGTGTCAGTGTTCTGTATCTCGGTGCTGGTGTCAGTGTTCTGTATCTCGGTGCTGGTGTCAGTGTTCTCTATCTTGTGCTGGTGTCAGTGTTCTGTATCTCGGTGCTGGTGTCAGTGTTCTGTATCTCGGTGCTGGTGTCAGTGCTCTGTATCTCGGTGCTGGTGTCAGTGTTCTCTATCTTGGTGCTGGTGTCAGTATTCTCTATCTCGGTGCTGGTGTCAGTAGTCTGTATCTCGGTGCTGGTGTCAGTGTTCTCTATTTGGTGCTGTTTCAGTGTTCTCTATCTTGGTGCCTGTGTCAGTGTTCTGTATCTCGGTCTGGTGTCAGTGTCCTCTATCTTGGTTGCTGGTGCAGTGTTCTGTATCTCGGTGCTGGTGTCAGTGTTCTCTATCTCGGTGCTGGTGTCAGTGTTCTGTATCTCGGTGCTGGTGTCAGTGTTCTCTATCTCGGTGCTGGTGTCAGTGTTCTCTATCTCAGTGCTGGTGTCAGAGTTCTGTATCTCGGTGTTGGTGTCAGAATTCTGTATCTCGATGCTGGTGTCAGAGTTCTGTATCTCGGTGCTGGTGTCAGTGTTCTCTATCTCGGTGCTGGTGTCAGTGTTCTGTATCTCGTTGCTGGTGTCAGTGTTCTCTATCTTGGTGCTGGTGTCAGTGTTCTCTATCTCGGTGCTGGTGTCAGTGTTCTCTATCTTGGTGCTGGTGTCAGTGTTCTCTATCTTGGTGCTGGTGTCAGTGCTCTCTATCTCGGTGCTGGTGTCAGTCTTGTCTATCTCAGTGCTGGTGTCAGTGTTCTCTATCTCGGTGCTGGTGTCAGTGTTCTCTATCTCGGTGCTGGTGTCAGTGTTCTCTATCTCGGTGCTGGTGTCAGAGTTCTGTATCTCGGTGCTGGTGTCAGTGTTCTGTATCTCGGTGCTGGTGTCAGTGTTCTCTATCTTGGTGCTGGTGTCAGTGTTCTGTATCTCGGTGCTGGTGTCAGTGTTCTCTATCTCAGTGCTGGTGTCAGAGTTCTGTATCTCGATGCTGGTGTCAGTATTCTCTATCTCGGTGCTGGTGTCAGTGTTCTGTATCTCGGTGCTGGTGTCAGTGTTCTGTATCTCGGTGCTGGTGTCAGTGCTCTGTATCTCGGTGCTGGTGTCAGTGTTCTCTATCTTGGTGCTGGTGTCAGTATTCTCTATCTCGGTGCTGGTGTCAGTAGTCTGTATCTCGGTGCTGGTGTCAGTGTTCTCTATCTTGGTGCTGGTGTCAGTGTTCTCTATCTTGGTGCTGGTGTCAGTGTTCTGTATCTCGGTGCTGGTGTCAGTGTCCTCTATCTTGGTGCTGGTGTCAGTGTTCTGTATCTCGGTGCTGGTGTCAGTGTTCTCTATCTTGGTTCTGGTGTCTTTGTTCTGTATCTCAGTGCTGGTGTCAGTGTTCTCTATCTTGGTGCTGGTGTCAGTGTTCTCTATCTCAGTGCTGGTGTCAGAGTTCTGTATCTCGGTGCTGGTGTCAGAATTCTGTATCTCGATGCTGGTGTCAGAGTTCTGTATCTCGGTGCTGGTGTCAGTGTTCTCTATCTCGGTGCTGGTGTCAGTGTTCTGTATCTCATTGCTGGTGTCAGTGTTCTCTATCTTGGTGCTGGTGTCAGTGTTCTCTATCTGAGTGCTGGTGTCAGTGTTCTCTATCTTGGTGCTGGTGTCAGTGTTCTCTATCTTGGTGCTGGTGTCAGTGCTCTCTATCTCGGTGCTGGTGTCAGTCTTCTCTATCTCAGTGCTGGTGTCAGTGTTCTCTATCTCGGTGCTGGTGTCAGTGTTCTCTATCTCGGTGCTGGTGTCAGTGTTCTCTATCTCGGTGCTGGTGTCAGAGTTCTGTATCTCGGTGCTGGTGTCAGTGTTCTGTATCTCGGTGCTGATGTCAGTGTTCTCTATCTCGGTGCTGGTGTCAGTGTTCTCTATCTCGGTGCTGGTGTCAGTGTTCTCTATCTCAGTGCTGGTGTCAGAGTTCTGTATCTCGATGCTGGTGTCAGTATTCTCTATCTCGGTGCTGGTGTCAGTGTTCTCTATCTTAGTGCTGGTGTCAGTGTTCTCTATCTTGGTGCTGGTGTCTTTGTTCTGTATCTCTGTGCTGGTGTCAGTGTTCTCTATCTTGGTGCTGGTGTCAGTGTTCTCTATCTTGGTGCTGGTGTCAGTGCTCTCTATCTCGGTGCTGGTGTCAGTGTTCTCTATCTCAGTGCTGGTGTCAGTGTTCTCTATCTCGGTGCTGGTGTCAGTGTTGTCTATCTCGGTGCTGGTGTCAGTGTTCTCTATCTCAGTGCTGGTGTCAGAGTTCTGTATCTCGGTGCTGGTGTCAGTGTTCTCTATCTCAGTGCTGGTGTCAGTGTTCTGTATCTCATTGCTGGTGTCAGTGTTCTCTATCTTAGTGCTGGTGTCAGTGTTCTCTGTGACGGTAGTAGAACATATCCCCGTCAAGCATTCCCGTCTTCTCCCATAAAAGAAATCACCCAATATTCCACGACTAGGAATATCCCTGGAATCGCCGAATAATCCACACATGAGCCATGGCTTAATGCTGAATGTAAACAGGACACCCTTTATTGAAAGTACACAGCACACTTTATACAGGATTTGGAACATCCCGCCCCCAAACATCCGCTTTCCTATTGGTCCATTGTAAAGTATGCAGTCTCCACTCAGGTCCTCTTAAACCATGCAAATGAGGACTTGAAAATTACACAGCAGAGATTGGTCCCAAAGCTTGAATAGCCTGAATATCTGTGTTGAGACAGAAGCCCCCAGGGGGTCGGGTGGCTAGCCGTCTCGTCTCTGTACGGCTATTCATCTGCAGAACACAATGGAAAGGTATTTCACAAGCCACTTAGCATTGAAAGGTCATTGTCCCTTACTGGCAGCATGGCAATCTGGTTTAAACAGGTTTTACAGATGCCTCTACAAAGGGGAAAGTAATCCAATTATCCAGGGCTAGAGGCAGACCCCATAACACACAGACATTAAAATTAGCAGGGAGAGAATTACACTGAAGTATATAGGCAATTGCATAAAAGTCCTTCACACACAGATTTTGAGATATTTTGATAAATAAATAAATAAATAAATAAATAAAAACCAGATTTAGAGATATTTTGGAAAAAAAAATGACAAAAAAAAAAATGTATGTGAAAATGTATAAATACCAAAAAATGATCAATGATTGTATGAAAAAATGAAAATATTTGTATACTGAAAAAAGTGTGTCGGGTTTTGCTTAACCACATAAGGACCGCCGCATGTACATTTACGTTGGCAGAATGACACGTACAGGCACAATGCGCGTCCTCCCCTTGCCCTCTTCCTGTGTAAACACAGGAAGGGGGAAATGAAAGACATGGCTCAGAAATCAGGAAGCAAAAGTAGCTACACCAAAACACCAAAAGCTGCTGGTGTGCTTTTGCGCTCGACGGGCGCATTGTCTGGGCGTATTTATGCACTGGGCATAGGCAGTGGGCCGGCGTATCTTAGGGGTTACGCCGGTCGTAGTCGTGAGCAATGCGTGGAGGGGTGCGCGGGACATACGTTCACGTCACGGCGCATGCGCCGTTCGTTCGGCCCTTCATTTGCATGGGGTCACGCTTCATTAACATAGTTCACGCTCACTTCCTTCCTACTTTGAATTACGCCTATGAATTTATGTTACGCCGGCGCATCGTTGGGAGCATTTGCTTTCTGAATACCATGCTTGCCTCTCCGCGCTGCGCCGGCATAGTGTAAAAAAGATACGCTACGCCGGGATAAATATGCGTATCTGAATCCGTCCCACAGTGTGTAGAGAATATGGATGAGCCGAACACCCCCAGGTTCGGTTTGCACCAGAACCTGCGAACACACCAAAAGTTTGTGTGAACTTTAGAACCCTGTTAAAGTCTATGGAACTCGGGCGTTTTAAATCTAAGTGCTAATTTTAAAGGTTAATATGCAAGTTATTGTCCTAAAAAGTGTTTTAAAACTGCTGTTTTTTTGGGAGCAGTGATTTTAATAATGCTTAAAGTGAAACAATAAAGTTGAAATATTCCTAGTTTCCCGTGCTTAGAACTGTCCCTGCAAAAAATCTAATTTCTGAGGAAAAAAAGTCATCTAAAATCACTCGTGGCTATAATGAATCGTCAGCTCCCGGCAATACAGAGAAAAGTCATTCATAAAAAAAAAATGCGTGGGTGTCCCCCCAAATTCAATTACCAGGCCCTTCAGGTCTGGTATGGATATTAAGGGGAACCCCACCCCAAATTAAAAAAGAAATGCTGTGGAGTTCCCCCCAAAAATCCACACCAGACCCTAATTGAATTTGGGGGGACCCCCATGCATTTATTTATTTTTATTTTTTATGAATGGCTTTTCTCTGCATTGCCGGAGCCGACAATTCATTAAAGCCGCTAGTGATTTTAAATTACTTTTTTTCCTTCAGAAATTACACTTTGTGCAGGGACAGTTCTAAGCACAGGAAACAAGCACTACTTTACAGGCATACTATACACCCCCCCCCCCCCCCAGGTACAACATTTCAAGGAATATTTCAATTTTATTGTATCACTTTAAGCATTATTAAAATCACTGCTCCTGAAAAAAAATCAGTTTTTAAAACTTTTTTTGCATTGTTACATGTCCCCTGGGGCAGGACCCAGGTCCCCAAACACTTTTTTAGGACAATAACTTGCATATTAGCATTTAAAATTAGCACTTTAAATTTTTAAACGTTCGAGTCCCATAGACTTTAACAGGGTTCTAAAGTTCACAAGAACTTGCCGCAAACACCCCAAATTGTTCGCTGTTCGGCGAACAGGCAATGTTCGAGTCGAACATGAGTTCGACTCGAACTCGAAGCTCATCCCTAGTAGAGAATATATATACATCCCAGGTGTTGCAAATAATATCAATGTATGAATTCTGACCATCCTCTGATTCCAGTCAAACAAGCCAGGATACCTGCCCCTCCCCCTCCCAGGAATGGGATAAGTAAACTTGTCTCCAGGGAGTCTAGGAGGAGGACAGCTGTTGGGCAGTCTCCACAAACAAACAAACAAAAGACATTGATTATTACAAGGATCAAAGGAATTCCAGTGGCTAGGTACTGAATGAACAGGGATGTGAGTCATGAAATGCAACGATTGGTTGAACATCAGATGGTCAGGCAACATGGGAGGCGTTGCGAATGATTAATGAGTGAGGTTTGGTAAAAGGGTTTTGGAAGAGAACTTTACGCTCTCTATTCATTTTGAATGCTGAAGTGAAACTATCATCTGGAGGCCTATACTGAAGCCACATGGCCTAGGCCGCATGGAAGCCTGATCGATATTTTGGGCCTGGCCATGTGGCCAACAAGGAGGCCTAGCATTTGCCTCTTTCCATCAGGACTCAGCGAGAGAAGACCGAGCTTAAGTATCTTTCTATCTTATTTGCCAAAATTGTATTAGGTTATAGAGATTGTTGTTAATGCTTATATATTGTGCAATAGGCATTCTATGTTACATCATTGTTTATTATACAGTGGACACTTTTGTTAGAATAAATATAATTGTTTGATTTCAAAGGTGTCTGTCTCATTAACTAACGCTTAACCTCAGGCCTAGAGCACACTTCGGCCTGATATACAATAGCAGATACAGGACTCATGCATGTTAATACAGATGCAATAGCTTAGATATAGGTATTACAAGTTACAGTAAAGGATAGATACATATAGTTAGCTGTTGTTGCATGGTTTTTTATTTACTTCACCAGGTGTTGAACATATATTTATACACTGTATAGTTTAGCTATATATACGTTCTTCCTATGCTAATTTACTGTCAGGCAGTTGATTGTGCTAGCTGCAGTATTCTCACGTGGTGTATTGCCCGTGTGCTCTGTAGTTTGCACCTTAAGCTACTTGGTGTGTACTGCACTTGTGCTCTGTAGTTTGTCCCTAAAGTTACTTTGTGTGTACCAGTACTGCACTTGTGCTTTGTAGTTTGCACATAAAGCTACTTTGTGTGTACTGCACTTGTGCTCTGTAGTTTGCACCTAAATCTACTTTGTGTGTACCAGTACTGCACTTGTGCTCTGTAGTTTGCACCTAAAGTTACTCTGTGTGTACCAGTACTGCACTTGTGCTCTGTAGTTTGCATCTAAATCTACTTGGCGTGTACTGCACTTGTGCTCTGTAGTTTGCACACTAAAGTTACTTTGTGTGTACCAGTACTGTACTTGTGCTCTGTAGTTTGCATATAAAGCTACTTGGTGTGTACTGCACGTGTGCTCTGCAGTTTGCACCTAAATCTACTTGGTGTGTAGGAAGTGAGAGGTAATCTACCCCTAGGAAAGGAAAATTCTCTTCTGTAAAAGGTGTCTCCTGTTCACTGATGCATTTATCACAATCCTTGTTTCACAAAAAAAAAAATCTTTTGTCATTGGGACAGAAAGTGAATTGCAATCTTCTGAACAGATACACACATACTGTACAGCAAAACAAATGTTACAGGGGTGATAACCCTTCTCTATGTTTTTTAGAGTAGCTTAAAATAGGATTTTATGGCTGAAGCTACACTTTAAAGAAGTACCAGTTGAAAATTACAAACAGATTCTACTTAACAACAAACCTACAGTCCCTGTCTTGTTTGCACCGCCTGTATACTGCTGTTCAAAGTATATAGGGCCAAAGGGGCTTGTAATGACCTGAGGGAGGAGGGCGGGGAAACCCATGCTATTTTTCTCAGTGATTTTCATCCATATTGCAGGGACTAGACATTACATTAAGGCCGCAAGCAGTCTTAGGCCCTGTACACAGGAGGAGACATGTCCAATGAAAACGGTCCACGGACCGTTTTCATCGGACATGTCTCCTGGGATATTTTGGTCTGATGTGTGAACACACCATCAGACCAAAAATCCCAGCGGACAGAGAACGCGGTGACGTGACAGTGATGCGGTGGTGACGGTGACGCGACGGTGACGCGGCGACGTGCACAAACAAGGAAGTACAATGCTTCCACGCATGCCTCAAATCAATTTGACGCATGCGCGGGATTTCGGTCCGATGGTTAGGCGTACTAACCGTCGGACAGGTTTCCAGCGGACAAGTTTCTAAGCATGCTTAGAAACTTTTGTCCGCTGGAAACCTGTCTGCTATGCCCATGGGCGTAGGAACCGGGGGGGACGGGGGGATGCATCCCCCCCAGGAAATAATGCGGGGGGGACAGGTATGGCAAAATCCCCCCCACACGTGACAGCGCAGCTGCCACGTGCGCTCCTGGCTAGCTCCCTTTCCTCCTGTGCGTCTCCTCGCCCCCCCCCCCAATGGAGGATTGATTTAGTTCAGTCTGACGTGCGCCGCGTGACGTCACGCTGGCGGTGAGACGTGAGAGAGGGAGGTGGGAGCGAGAGTGACTGTTGGCGCGAGAGAGACAAGTCACGAGGAGCCTGCTGCTGCGCCTGGCCCGCCTACTAGTAGTGCCTACAGGGAAAACTGACAGAGACAGAGACAAGTCAGACTCAGAGACTGAAAAAGTAAGAAAAAAAAATGAAGAAAGTATTGTGTATTGGGGGAGGGGGTGTTGGACTGAGCTGAGATCCTCAATGTTTTTTTTTTCCTTTAGTCAGAGAAGGCAAGCTCAAAATAAAAAACATTCTTTTAAACTGCTATTTTTTATTTAAAAAATGATGGTCACCTCAGCCTGAGGTGACCATCATTTTTTAAATAAAAAATAGCAGTTTAAAAAAAAAATTTTTGTTTTAAACTTGCCTTCTCTGACTAAAGGAAAAAAAAAAAAAAACATTAATTGCAGCCTCACTGTGCCACCAAACGCAGCCGATGTGCTCTCATGTGCCCCATGTTGCCTGATTGTGCCTTGATGTGCTCCCATGTGCCCCATGTGTCCTGATGTGCTCTCATGTGCTCTGATTGTGCCCTGGTGTGCTCGTATGTGCCCTGATATGCCCCATGTGCCCTGATGTGCTCGGATTGTGCCCCATGTGCCCTGATGTGGCCCATGTACCCTGATGTGCCACGGGGCACATGGGAGCACATCAGGGCACAATCAGGGAACATGGAGCACACCAGGGAACATGGGGCACATGAGAGCACATCAGGGCACAGCACATCAGGACATGGCACATCAGGGTACAGGACATGGCACATCAGGGCACAGCACATCAAGACAGAGCACATGAAACATCAGGGTACAGGGCACATGAAACAGCACATCAGGGTACAAAGCCCAGCACATCAGCGCACATGGCACATCAGGGTACAGGGCACATGAAACAGCACATCTGGGTACAAAGCCAAGTACATGGGGTACCCTGATGTGCTGGGCTTTGTACCCTGATGTGCTGTTTCATGTGCCCTGTCCTGTACCCTGATGTGCCATGTGCTCTGTCCTGATGTGCCCTGATGTGCTCTTATGTGCCCACATGGCCCTGGTGTGCTCGTATGTGCCCTGATATGCCCCATGTGCCCTGGTGTGCTCGTGTGTGCCCTGATTGTGCCCCATGTACCCTGATGTGCCATGTGCCCCATGTACCCTGATGTGCCATGTGCCCTGTCCTGATGTGCTGTGCCCTGATGTGCCATGTCTTGTACCGTGATGTGCCATGTGATGTACCCTGATGGTGAGTGGTCAGTGTGCAGTGTAGTGGTTAGTGTGCAGTGTAGTGGTCAGGGTTAATAATACATCCACTCACACCAGTGCTGGGGGGTTAATAATGCGTTCACCGACACCAGTACTGTTTTTGAAGTTGGAAAGTTTGAATGCGGCCCCCCCATGGGATATGAAAACTTGTCTTGTGGCCCTCATGTAATTTGAGTTTGAGACCCCTGTTATAGATGCTATGTCAGGAAAAAAAAAATTGTTATTTTGAGCTTGCGTTCTCTGACTAAAAAAAAAAACATTAATTGCAGCCTCACTGTGCCACCAAATGCAGTCACTGTGCCACCAAATGCAGTCACTGTGCCATCACATGCAGCCACTGTGCCCATCACATGCAGCCACTGTGCCCATCACATGATTGTGTCCTGATGTGCTCTCATGTGCCCTGGTGTGCCCTGATGTGCTCTCATGTGCCCTGATGGGCTCTGATTGTGCCCCATGTACCCTCATGTGCCCTATGTACCCTCATGTGCCTCATGTACCCTGATGTGTTGGGCTCTGTACCCTGTGCCATGTGGGTTGATTTTTACTGATGCCATGTGGGTTGGTTCTTACCAATGCTATACTGGCTGATTTTTACTGATGCCATGTGTCAGTTGAGTTTTACTGATACTATCAGGAGGACATCAGTAAAAATCAACTAACATTTCAGCATAGCATTGCTTGATTCATTGGTTTTTACTAATGCTATGATGGTTTATTTTTTTTATTGCTGGATATTGCTCTTCGCATTACCCTCTTGATTGCTTTAATAGTTTGATTTATTGGCTTGAGATACGAATATACCTGGCGAGTAAAAATGCTGTCCCCCCCAGATTTGTAAGGGTTCCTACACCCATGGCTATGCCGTACACACGATCGACATGTCCGCGGAAACTGGTCTGCGGACCAGTTTCCGCGGACATGTCTCCTCGTGTGTACGCGGCCTTAAATTACTTTTTCTTATAGTAATTCTACTTTCTGCAGGGACAGTTCTAAACACGTGCGACTACTATAGACAGCCAGCAGGTACGATATTTAAAAGGAATTTTTCATTAATTTTTTTCACTTTAAGCATCATTAAAATCGCTGCTTCAGAAAAAAACAACTGTTTTTAAAACTTTTTTTTCCATTGATACATGTTCCCTGGGGCAAGACCCGTGTCCCCAAACCCCTTTTCCGACAATAACTTGCATATTGGGCTTTAGGGTGGGTATACGGCCCATGCTTGTCATCATAATCCGACTTTCTCAACATGTCCACCATTTTCCGTCTCCTCCTTGATTGTGACGTTTCCTCATCAGGCTCTAGGCTTATATCGTCGTTTGACGAATTATTAGCAGACACCTGCTCATTAGACTCTGTTATGTCGTCTGCGCGCTGAAAAATAAGGGGCGGGGAAAATTCGAGAGAGAACAGCATGGGCAGGCGCCATGTGCGGAGTGTCACGCATGTGAAGTGTATATAAAGCTTACACACGTGTCGTACCTACAATTTGTGTACGGAGATAGAAGTAAAGCGACGAACGTGAAACCAAAGGTATGTTTTTTACTTGGGATATCAGCAGCCTATACTGCATAGAGATTGAAGGCCTATATGGGAATAAAGATTACTAGAGTTTAGACTGTGATGACATTAGTATTTTTGTCTAGTGTTTTGTCTTTTTTGTCCATTTCTAGAGAAATATTTTTTAAGCAAATTCTTTGATAGAATAAGGGAGCTGCACGCTCTGTGGGGGACAAAAAACCCCAACCATAAAAAAAAGGGGTCAGGACAGACCCTGCTCCCATTTTTGCACACATGGATGCCCAAGGAACCATCCAACAGCTGGATACTAAAATTAGGAGAGGGACATGTGACGGTAGTAGAACATATCCCCGTCAAGCCTTCCCTTCTTCTCCCATAAAAGAAATCACCCAATATTCCCCGACTTAGGAATATCCCTGGAATCGCCGAATAATCCACACATGAGCCAAGGCTTAATGCTGAATGTAAACAGGACACACTTTAATGGCAAAACTCTGCAGATTTATATACACAGTTTACAAGCTTGTCATCAATCAAAGAACAATGAAATCTCCACCCCCTTTTCCACACACTGGGGGTTTCCATACAGAGGCATTTCGGCACCGCAAAGCTTGACACATTACATTCTTTAACTGAATTCAATTAACATTTAGAATACACAATCACAGATCTAAAAGACATTTAGTAATTATCTCCCAGAGACAGAAGCCCCCAGGGGTAATTACTACAATGAAGCAATCAGAATAACAATTAACACCTCTACACACTGGACAATAAAATGTATCTCACAAGCCCGACTCCGGTATGCCATTGAAGTGTCATTGTCCAATTATCCAGGTCTAGAGGCACACAGACATTAAAATTAGCAGGGAGAGAATTACACTGAAGTATATAGGCAATTGCATAAAAGTCCTTCACAGGACATACAGGAGCAGATTGTCCTTTCTAAATGACCACCTTGAAGCAAGGCCATCACTTTCTAGTCTTCCCTCCAGCCAAGCTGAGCCTTCTCTGGAGCAAGAAGAGCCTTCCATCCTGGAAGAAGAACCGGATGTGGCCATCTGGAGCCTGGCATAGTATTTTCTAAACATTTATTGTGATAAAATGAATGCTGTAAAATAGATATGGAAATAAAATAAAAATGTTTGATCAAAAAGTGTTTTAAATATCAATAGACAGTAGTGACCCAAAAAGTTGGGGAGAAAAAAATGAAAAATGCTAGGGTCAGAATGAGGGTATTTTCTATTTATTTACATTCAATTTGCAACAGTCATGAGCTGAAAACTGTGTTTTTAAACACAGGATGAGGTCAGCCAGGATGAGAGACTGGAAAGTGTCAGGCAGGAGGAAGCCGGGCCCGCTGGCAGCCAGGAGGAGGCAGGCCCACTGTCAGGCAGGAGGAGGCAGAGCCCAGTGGCAGGCAAGAGGAGGCAGGGCCCACTGTCAGGCAGGAGGAGGCAGGGCCCACTGTCAGGCAGGAGGAGGCAGGGCCCAGTGGCAGCCAGGAGGAGGCAGGGCCAAGTGGCAGAACAACATGTCAGGTGCCTCCTATCCCATCCACCTTACAACAAGAAGGGCCAGGAGCAGTGGCGGAACTACCGCCATAGCGACCCACGTGGGCGCAATGGGGCCCGCAGCCGAGTGGGGCCCGGTGAGCAGGGCCGGCAATAGCGCAAGGCAATGACCGAGTTTTTTTTTTTCTCACCGCCGCCGCCGAGTGTCTGTCATCTAAATGCCATTCAGACCTGGGAAGTGCCATCGATGCCATTCAGACCTGGGAAGTGCCATCGGCGCTGTGGCAAACCTAGCCACTTCTAGAACGCTGGACGTTACATGTTAAAAGGTTGTCTTTATTATAGGCTATGTATTCTGCTGGGTCTTATGTGGGCATAGTAATTGGTATGCTGGCAGCCGTAAGCCACTAGCATTCAAGTACTTCGTTTTATGTTGCCCAATCGGTGTTCGGCAGTTTAAACCGAACTCCCACAACACATAACCCCAGACCCCAGCTATCAACCGACTTTTCCCTCATGCAGCAATGCCTGATGGGAGAATTATCCAAAATGTTAAGTTCCCCATCTGGTCCTCCCTGTATTACCCCTGTTAAATCTATTTGGCTGTTTGGAAACCCCTTGCATGGGGAATTCTATAAATATGGAAGCCTGTGAATAAAAAGTCAGTTGACTCTCAGAGCTGTGTGTTGTCCGGTTACTGGGGAGATTTGGGACATTGCCTTACTTTTCAATGCTGACTGTGGATTTACCCTGGTTACCAGTGGAGATCGTGGAGTTTAATATTGTACTCCGCTACAATTGGTGGCAAGCGACGGGATCCAACCTTACAGCCGATAAGCGCAATTCGTGCAATGTGAACTACCGATGTAAATGGAGACGGATTATTCTAGGCTAAAGCGGCAGACATTAAAGGAACTGCTAGAAGCCAGGGGTAAGGTAGCCAGCAACAAATCCAAAGCTGTACTAACTGCCAAGCTGATGGAGGGAGACAGAGCCCGCAGCGCTACACCACCAGCAGCCATGGAAGAAACCCTCTACCAGAGAGAAATGAGGACCAGGCTGGAATTTTTGCCACAGCCTATATCAGATGCCATGCTGCATATGGTAATGGCGAATGTGCATGAGTACGTGATGGCACACAGTCCGCAGTATACACAGTCTCGAGAATAATCCACTACTGGGTCACTCTACAACCAGGTAAAACCCAAAATTCCCTATCATGCCTTTAAAATGTTTTGCGAGGAGAAGGATGAGATTGATGGGTATTTACAGGATTTTGAGAGACTGTGTGATTTACATGACTTGGAACGGACGGTATGGGTCCCATTGCTAGCAGGCAAGCTGGCAGGTCGGGCAGCAGAAGCATATTGCGCTGTACCCAGTGAGGACAGCAAGGATTATGATAAAGTGAAGCGAGCGATATTGGAGAGATACGCCATTACTCCAGAGGCATACCGGCGCAAGTTTAGAAACCTGCACAAACCAGAGAAGGATTCACATGCTGAATGGGCACACAAGCTGGACCAAACTTCCCAAGGGTGGATACAAGCCAGCCAAGCCACTACTATGGAGGAATTGCGACAGTTAATGCTGTTGGAGCAATTCTTCAACGGTTTGTCCCCAGAGGCACAAGAATGGGTGCGAGACAGGAAACCTCTCACCCTAACCGAAGCGGCTCGATTAGCGGATCAGCATTTTGATGCAAGGAGACATCATGGGCCCCTAACCAAGAGTTATCCTCGACCCGCGGGACCACCCAGTACTCTACCACCCCCCGCTCACACAGCCTCCACTTTTCGTCAATCCCAAGGGACTTTACCACCACCCTCCAGATATAATGGACGTGCCAACATCCAATGCCACTCCTGCAAACAGTGGGGACATATGGCACGCGAGTGCACCCAAAACCGGGGCAGACCCGCCTGGAACCAAGGCCGACGGAACCCGGCACCAAGGGCTGCTGCCCATCATTATCAAAGGGAGCCGGCCACTCAAGAGATGTTGAGCATTCCAGCGGAAGAACCCTTGGGAATCTTGCATGAGGTGATGACAGTCCAAACCACGGATAACCGGCAGCATCATCGACAGCCAGTGACTTTAGAGGGGAAAGAAGTCCAGGGGCTTCGGGATTCAGGAGCTACTTTAACCTTGCTAGCACCCCATTTGGCACACACTGGCGGATCCGTGGCAGTACGAGTGGCAGGGGGAGCAGTGTACCGACTACCCATTGCCAAAGTACATTTGGATTGGGGTGTGGGAGGGGGGACGGTAGAAGTGGGCCTCATGCAAAATTTACCAGCAGATGTTATGCTGGGAAATGACTTGGGCCAGATGACCTCTGCTTTTGTACCCCAGGCCCCATACCAGGAAGTCCATCCAGTGACCACACGGCAACAGGCTCGCACCACGGTTCCACCGACACACTCTGAGGCTCCGGTAAGAGACCATGACCCCCACACGACACTTATGTCCTGGGATACCCCGACTAAGTTTGAGGCCGAGGTGCGGTCAGACCCCACGCTACAGGTATACAGGGACAGGGTACACGCTGACCAGGCTGGGCTAGAGGGGGAGCGGTACACCTGGGAGAAAGGGCTACTTTACCGCATTGCTGAAAGAGGAGTGGGAGGGTCGGCCACAGTAATGACTAAACAGTTAGTGGTTCCCCAGAAGTATAGGCAAGAACTGCTTCGGATTGCCCACGACATTCCCCTGTCTGGGCATCTGGGGATGACACGTACCCGATACAGGTTAACCCACACTTTCTTCTGGCCAGGGATCTCCAAGGATGTGAGGCAATACTGCACCTCCTGTGACATTTGCCAGCGAGTAGGCAAGCGAGGTGACCGCCACAAAGCCAAGTTATGTCCTCTTCCCATTATTGAAGAACCCTTCAGTAGGGTGGCCGTAGATATAGTGGGGCCCTTACCAAAACCCAGTCCTTCCGGGAAAAGATATATTTTAACTGTAGTGGACTATGCCACCCGGTACCCCGAGGCTATAGCCCTCACCAACATTCATGCCGAAACTGTGGCAGAGGCCTTAATGAAAATATTTTCCAGGGTGGGGTTTCCCCAAGAAATCATATCCGATAGAGGCACCCAGTTCACCGCCGAGGTAATCCAACAACTATGAAAGATATGTGGCATTAAGCCAATAGTAAATTCGGTGTACCACCCCCAGTCCAATGGTCTATGCGAAAGGTTTAATGGTACGCTGAAGCAGATGCTCCGTACATTTGGAGAGGCTCATAAAGACTGGGAGCGCTTTCTACCCCATCTGCTCTTCGCTTATAGAGAGGTACCCCAAGAGTCAACAGGGTTTTCCCCTTTTGAATTACTGTTTGGGAGAAGGGTGCGAGGGCCACTAGACCTAATTAGAGAGCATTGGGAGGGGGAGAGTAGCCCAGACGGAACCCCTATTGTATCCTACGTACTGGAGTTCAGGGACCGTCTGGAGGCGCTAACCCAGGCTGTGCGCACCAACCTCCGGGCGGCCCAACAACGTCAGCGCCGCTGGTACGATAGGGGAGCCAGAGACCGCAGCTTTCAGGTGGGACAAAAGGTTTTGATTTTAAAACCGGTCGACACAGACAAGCTGCAGGTGGTGGAACAGAGATGTGACACCACCTATGTGATTGGCCCCTGCTCAGGGGTAGGGGAGAGACGCATGCTCCATGTGAATATGCTCAAACCATACCATGAGAGGATAGAGGATGTGGCCGCCATATGCGCTACCACCTCGGAGGATCAGGAGAATCTGCCACTATCTTAGAACAGGAGGGACAGATGGAGCCCTCCAAGGGGGTTCAGCTGGGGGAGCGGCTAAGCCCTCAGGAGCGTGCCCAGGTACAAGAGCTGATTTTAGCTAAGAAAGCTACCTTCTCCAATTTACCTGGGTACACTCCGCTGGCCACTCACCGAGTCGAGACCCCGGGACAGCTACCCATGCGGCAAACCCCATATCGTGTCCCTGAAGCAGTCAGGACGCATATGAAGACTGAGATTGACGAGATGTTGCAGCTGGGGGTTATTGAACCTTCCGATAGCCCCTGAGCATCGCCAGTAGTGCTGGTACCAAAGAAGGACGGCACGACACGTTTCTGTGTCGACTACCGGAGGCTGAATGACAAAACGGTGTCTGATGCCTATCCGATGCCCCGGATAGACGAGCTGCTGGTTAAGATGGCACGGGGCCAGTATCTCACTACCATAGACTTATGTAAGGGATACTGGCAGATTCCACTGGCTGAGGAGGCCATCCCCAAGTCAGCGTTTGTCACCCCGTTTGGCCTGTATCAATTTTGGGTCATGCCATCGGGATGAAGAACGATTCGGCAACTTTTCAGCGGATGGTCGATCGGTTATTGGACGGATTCCAGGAATACGCATGTGCCTATTTAGACGACATTGCCATATTTAGCCAGACCTGGGCAGAGCACCTACAACACATAGGGGCCATTCTAGATCGTATTGGAGAGGCAGGGTTAACACTGAAACCCAGCAAGTGTCATATAGGGATGGCCGAAGTGCAGTACTTGGCCACCGGGTGGGGAGCGGGCGACAGAGACCCGAACCAGCTAAAGTTGAAGCCGTAGCTAAATGGCCCACCCCCAGGACGAAAACCCAAGTGCTAGCGTTTCTAGGTACCGCAGGGTACTATAGAAAATTTGTACCCAATTATAGTGCCCTGGCCAAACCCTTAACTGACTTGACACGCAAGAACCTGCCCCGACAGGTTGTCTGGGCCCCAGAGTGTGATCAGGCATTCCAACAACTAAAGACTGCTCTAACTAATGCCCCTGTACTTGCTGCTCCTGATCCAACTAAAAGATTTCTTGTCCACACAGACGCTTCAATGTTTGGATTGGGAGCAGTGCTGAGCCAAGTGGGAGCCGATGGCGGAGAACACCCCGTAGCTTACCTGAGCCGAAAGTTATTGCCACAAGAAGTAAGCTACGCCGCCATTGAGAAGGAATGCCTGGCCGTGGTGTGGGCCCTCAAAAAGTTGCAGCCGTATTTGTATGGACAATCTTTTTCGCTACTCACAGATCACAACCCGTTGGTGTGGCTAAACCGTGTGGCGGGAGACAATGCCCGGCTGCTGTGCTGGAGTTTGGCGCTGCAGCCGTTTGACTTTACAATCCACTACCGACCACGGAAGCAAAACGGTAACGCCGACGGGCTATCTAGACAAACTGAACTTGAAAAGTGATCTGTGAAAGTACACCCCCGGACATCCCCAAGCCGATCTGTTGGGATCAGACTGTGTATGCCGGCTTGGTTCTGGGGGAGCATTGTGGCAAACCTAGCCACTTCTAGAACGCTGGACGTTACATGTTAAAAGGTTGTCTGTATTATAGGCTATGTATTCTGCTGGGTCTTATGTGGGCATAGTAATTGGTATGCTGCCACCCGTAAGCCACTAGCATTCAAGTACTTCGTTTTATGTTGCCCAATCGGTGTTCGGCAGTTTTAAACCGAACTCCCACAACACATAACCCCAGACCCCAGCTATCAACCGACTTTTCCCTCATGCAGCAATGCCTGATGGGAGAATTATCCAAAATGTTAAGTTCCCCATCTGGTCCTCCCTGTATTACCCCTGTTAAATCTATTTGGCTGTTTGGAAACCCCTTGCATGGGGAATTCTATAAATATGGAAGCCTGTGAATAAAAAGTCAGTTGACTCTCAGAGCTGTGTGTTGTCCGGTTACTGGGGAGATTTGGGACATTGCCTTACTTTTCAATGCTGACTGTGGATTTACCCTGGTTACCAGTGGAGATCGTGGAGTTTAATATTGTACTCCGCTACAGGCGCTATAGGGGGGAGACGCCCAAAATAAAATTAAATCCCTCCATAAAGATTCCTACGGCCTGCAAGTCCCGGCGGCGGTATGCACATTAAACCATCTAACCATCAGCTCATGTCAGCAGTTCCCTGTGTCAGCATGGAGGAGCCAAGTGTGAGAGGCACCCTCCATGCTTGATGAAAAGTGTGATCGGCCACTCGGCCACAACAGCTTGCTCCGCCTACCCTCCTCTGCGCGCCTTCATCCTTTTCCTCTTCCCCCGAGCGGGTCGGTGGGTGACGTGGGGCGCCGCGTGAAGTTTCTGGAGCCGGTTGGAGGACAGCCGCCCGGCGCCAGGTCAGAGGAGACTTTCCTAACTCCTAACTTTCCTAACTATCCGGGAACGGGGAACCCCAAAGCCAGGCAGCACTGCAGGCAGGCGGCAGCAGCACACACACACTGCAGCAGCAGCAGCAGGTGACTCCACTGACTTGTGACTGAGACGGCCATTCAGGACCAGGTACCTACCTACATGTATAATCACAAATGTCAGTGTCACTCACAACTGAAACTGTGAGCCAATTGCCTTATATACTACCCAGTAACTGCCACCAATGCCCAGCTCATTAAATTAATGAATGAAGCATATGCAGCAGCTAATTGAAATTCAAAGAGCAAAGAAGCTTTGCAAAGATTGGTCACCTACTACCCAGGCTTACTATTAGGTGACTTTGCAAAGCTTCTTTGCTCTTTGAATTTCAATTAGCTGCATATGCTTCATTAATTTAATGATCTGGGCATTGGTGGCAGTTACTGGGTCTGATGTAGAAGATAATCAGTATCATGTATATCAATCATCATGTGTATGTTGTATCACCCGACCCACGTGCCATTATGCCATAACATGTTCCTAAAGCAGAGGTTGTCATCTTGTTAATCTTCCTCTTAAACCGCCGCAGTTTGCCTTGTTTGCCCTTTACAAATCGTGAGTATAAAAGAGTAAAGGTAGTGCACACAATACTTTGAATTTTGCATTTTATTTATTATATGGTTATTTAAATTTTTGTTTTGCTGTTCACAATTAATATAAGCTGTTGCTTGGGTACTGTTGCTTGGGTACTTCCCTTACAAGGTTGTCATCTTGTTAATCTTCCTCTTAAACCGCCACAGTTTGCCTTGTTTGCCCTTTACAAATCGTGAGTATAAAAGAGTAAAAGTAGTGCACACAATACTTTAAAATTTGGAAATTGTATTTATTATATGGTTATTTAAATTTTTGTTTTGCTGTTCAAAATTAATATAAGCTGTTGCTTGGGTACTGTGCCACATGAGTGTAGTAATGTGTTGTTCAATGGAATTAGTTCATGTTTTTTTGGAGGGTGGGCCCCATACAACATTTTGCTATGGGGCCCTGTGATTTCTAGTTACGCCCCTGGCCAGGAGGGATAGGAGCACAAGTAAGGTAGCCATGGCCCTGATTTGACAGACACAGGCCACCCTCCAAGAGCCAACCACCTCTGAAGAGGGCTATGCCACCCTAGTTGGTGTCAAGATGAGGCAGATGGTGATGGGCCAATGTCTACTATGTGAGCCCCTGCTTATAAGCTTAGTAAATAAGGGGTTGATGGGGACACTAACCCCAAATACTGCCAATTGCGAGCACGACCATGTTCCTCCCCCTTCTTCTCCTTCTCCACCTTCTCCACAACCTTCTCCTCCACCTACCCCTCCTCCTCACACGAGTACACCTCCACAGGCACAGGCTTCAACCAAGTGCACTAGAAAGGCTGCAGAGAAGGCTGCTGGGTAGGCTACCAAGAAGACAACAGGTAAGGCTACCAAAAAAGTGATGGCCTTGCTTCAATGTGGTCTGACAGAAGGCAGGCTGTTGTAGTACCACAGACTTGGGACATATATCTCAACTGCTGCTGTTCCTGACCTCTAGGAGTCGAGGACCAGATTTGGCTCCCAATTTTAGTGTCCACACAGAGTTAATGTGTGCCCTGGGATCCCAAGGATGCACAAATTGCAGCAGGTTCTCTAGCACTTCTTTTCTACTTATTTTCTTATTATATACCAGAATAAATGGAATGTATTTTTACAGTTAATAATTGCCTATGTGTTTTTATTAAACTAAAAAATAAATTGCTTGGGAGTAGGCAGGTAACTTTAAAATAAAAAAGGTCTAATTAAAAAGGGACAGATAACACCAAACAATCTCCTTGAAGGTAAAAAAATACAAAATAATAATGTTTAAATTGTGGTAACTTGACACAACAAAATTCACTAGAGATCACTAGAAAATAAATAATAATTTAAAATGCACATCTGTATTAAAAAAATAAAAAAATAACTACTTGCCGACCAGCCGCCGCAGTTCTACGGGGGAAGGTTGACTCCCCTGCACGAGAGCCCATAGCTCTACTTTGGCTCTAAAAGCGGCCACTAGGGGCGCGTGCGCCGCCGGGCACACGCGATCGTTACAGAGCGAGGACCGGGATCTGTGTGTGTAAACACACAGCTCCCAGTCTTGTCAGGGAGAGAAATGCTGATCTTCTGTTCATACAACGTATGAACAGAAGATCAGTCATTTTCCTCAGTCAGTCCACCCCCCCATACAGTTAGAACACACCCAGGTTACACATTTAATCCCTTCCCCACCCCCTAGTGTTAACCTCTTCACCGCCAGTGGCATTTTCATAGTAATCAATGCATTTTGTATAGCACTGTGATAGCTATAAAAATGCCAATGGTCCCAAAAATGTGTCAAAAGTGTCCGAAGTGACTGCCATAATGTCGCAGTACCGAAAAAAAATCGCTGATCGCCACCATTACTAGTAAAAAAAAATATTATTAAAAATGCCATAAAACTACCCCCTATTTTGTAAACGCTATAACTTTTGCGCAAACCAATCAATAAACGCTTATTGCGATTTTTTTTACGAAAAATATGTAGAAGGTATAAAAATCGGTATAAAATGAGAAAAAAATAATTTTTTTATTTATTTTTGGGGGATTTTTATTATAGCAAAAAAAATATATATATTTTTTCAAAATTGACGCTCTATTTTTGTTTATAGCGCAAAAACTAAAACCTGCAGAGGTGATCAAATACCACCAAAAGAAAGCTCTATTTGTGGGGAAAAAAGGACGACAATTTTGTTTTGGGAGCCACGTCGCACGACCGCGCAATTTACAGTTAAAGCGACGCAGTGCCGAATTGCAAAAAGTGCTCTGGACTTTGACCAGCAATATAGTCCGGGGGTTAAGTGGTTAAGGAGATCTTGCTCTATAAAATAATAAAAAAATATTCATGAGATCAGCATTAAAAATGTTGCAAAAAGTTAGTCAGAACTCTGTGTGAATATCAGCAGCAAAACAAGTTCATTATTGGTCATTATTGTACCATTATAAAGAAGATTTTAATGCGCAGCGTTTAAAGGATGCAATAATTTACAGCGTGACAAATGTGCTATCTCCTTTACGAACTCTATTTTTACCAGAAGGAGCGCCCCCATCTAATACTTGATTGCATGCACGTTTTTTAAACATACACACAACCGGTTTTCTCATCGTAAAACAGTCTGACAAGAATTCCGACGAGAAAATGTCCCTCCTCCCAACGCTGTGTGATTCCGTGACAGCAACTTTAATGTTTATGCCGCGTACACACGATAATTTTTTGCGATGAAAAAAAACTACGTTTTCCAAAACGTCATTTAAACGTCGTTTTATGTCTTCAAAAATCGACAAAAAAAATTCGAACATGCTTGAATTTTTTGTGTCGTTTTTCAAAACGTAGTTTTTTGTGTCATAAAAAGTGATGGTGTGTGGGCAAAAACGATGTTGAAAACGACGTTTTCAACCCGCGCATGCTCAGAAGCAATTTCTCCTACGGGAGCGCTTGTTCTGGTAAAACTACTGTTCAGAATGGATTAAGCACATTGTTTTTTTTTTTTTAAGTAATGAAGCAAAGAATGCGCTGCATTTGAACCAATGCATTTAAATGCTACACATAGGGGCTGATTTACCAAGCCTGTGTGCCATGACTCATGGTGCACAAGCAGGAGTAAAACTGTTTTTGACATTTACAAAAGAGATGCACTGCCAGTGCAGTGTATTTCTTCATTTACTAAACTGCCTAATGCGCCCAGGAGAGGGCGCACAGCACGCCAGTACAGAGCTGGCGTACGGCATTTAGTAATGTAAATATCGGGGATTTGGGCGGGAGTTTATGAAGGGAGGGAGGGGGGTGATGCAGGGGAAGTGTAGTGACATGTGTTTGAACGTGTGTGACGGGCCGAATTGAAAGCGAAAGTGACTTTTGAGAAGCGATCCCTGTGCGCTTGCAAAGTACGCCAGAACCTCGGAAAGGTTCATTTGCATACTGGGCATGCGCAGAGGGAGATTTTAGGGAATGCCGTGCACCACGTCAGTACGCCGAGAAATTCTTGATAAATTCCTTGCGGCGTAGCAGTGTTTGCACTGCTTGAAGCGGCGCACGGCAATCTCCGAGCTGTTCTCGGGCTGCGCTGACACTGAAAGGGAACTCCGCGCCAAATTTCAAATTTGAAACCGGCGCGGGTTCCCCCCAGGGGTATAATAGGCTCTTTGGCTTGGTCCGAAACGTGAGGGGTTAACCCAAGCCAAAAACGGCGTGGGGTTCCCCCCCAGATCCGTACCAAGCCTTATCCCAGGCACGCAGTCTGGCCGGACAGGAATGGGGGTGGGGACGAGCGAGCGCCCCCCCCCTCCTGAGCCGTACCAGACCACATGCCCTCGACATGGGGGAGTGTGCGCTTTGGGGGAGGAGGGCACTGCCCCCCCCACCCCAAAGCACTCTTGTCCCCATGTCGATAGGGACAAGAGCCTCTTCCCGACAACCCTGGCCATTGGTTGTCGGGGTATGCGGGCGGGAGCCAATCAGAATCTGGGAGCCCCTTTAATAAGGCGGCCCCCAGATTCCGGCCCCCCACCCTATGTGAATGAGTATGGGGTACATGGTACCCCTACCCATTCACCTGGTGGAAAAAGTGTAAACACAAATAAACCACATATAAAATTATTTATTAGCCAGCTCCGGGGGTCTTCCGCCAACCCACCCCGGTCTTTGCCGCCGCAGTCTTCCGCCGCCGCCCCCTTCACCACGAAGCTCCGTGCTTGTGGGGGAGGGCAGCGGGCTTCAAAGTTTTCGGCCGGGGTGAGGGCTCTCGATAGCCTCTTCTGCCCGGCTCTTCCGCGGGGGCCAGGGCTTCTCGTCGCTGTGTCGCCGTCTTCCGCCGCCGCCCCCTTCACCACGAAGCTGCCGTGCTTGTGTGGGAGGGCAGCGGGCTTCGAAGTTTTCGGCCGGGGTGAGGGTCGCACATCCCACCCCGGTCTTCTAGTCGTTTTCGCCGCTGCCCCCTTCACCACGAAGCTTCCTGCTTATGGGGGAGGGCGGCGGGCTTCTCGTCGCTGTCTTTCGCTGCGGGGTGACACTCGCGGGCTTCTTCGGCGACCTCCGCTTCTGCCTGGCTCTGCCGCTGGGGCCAGGGCTTCTTCTTCCATTCGATGTTGACACGGCGAGGTTCGGCGCTGAAATGCCGACAGAGCGGCGGGCACCGACTTATATTGGCATTGGGCGTGGGCATGGTTATGCCACCATGTGACCTTAACCCATGTGACATCACAGGGCATGATGGGAATCACCTGCTGTTACCATGTCTGTGCAGGAAGATGACATGCAGCCTGACCTCGGCGGACCCCCTGCATCAGCTGCAGTCAGTCCCAGTGCAATACCAACCGCTGCAGCACCAAGCTTAATGCCTTTAATCATGCCTTATTATTTTGGGGCCCCCTGGTTCCCACGATATTCTGGAGAAATTCATACTTTAGGTGACTTTAAAGAAATAATTCTTGCTGTGTTCAGATTGTACCCTGTATCCTCAGAGCAACAGATGGAGATTCTTCTTGCGCAATTGGAAGGAGCTGCACTCAGAGAAGCGAAATCTTGGCCAAGCTCAGAGAGAAAGACCATGGAGCAGATTTTTGAACGTCTCTACACCACCTTCGAACCCAGAACCGTGTCAGAGGTCAAGATGAGGTTCTTCAGCAAGAGACAGCAATCTGGCGAGTCACTCAAGAGACTTTGCATTATCTTTGCAGGAAACCCTTAGAGCTGTTGTCCAAGTAGACCCCCGTGAGGCAGAGAATCAGGACAAAACCCTGAAAGAACAATTTATTGAAGGCGTCAATACAGACAATCTAAAGAGCCAACTAAGAATGTTAGCCGCCCAACATCCAAGAGCTACCTTCTTAGATTTCAAAGAACTAGCTATCAGCATACTGGGAAAGAGCCCACCAACATGTTAGATCTGTTGAAGTGCCTGTATCACAGCTGGTTACCCCTGTGAAGTCTTTACCTATAGTCAGTCAGGCAACCCAAGCTCCAGTTCCTGACGCAGTTGCTGCCTTGACTGAGCAAGTCCATTTCCTGACTAAAAGTCTGGAGAAAGTCCACCAAAAATTGGAACAATGGGAGAAACCATTAATGCTAGAGGATGAGAAACCTGTGTCCAGAAGACTCTTCCCCTCTAAGTATAGAGAGACTTGTTCCAGAGATTCTGGCGGATGCCCCCCTGACCGCACTAGTACCCCTTAGCGGCCTATCTGCACGTACTGTCACAAACCAGGCCACACAGAAGCAACCTGCTGGCAGTTAAACAGGAATCCACCGAGGCCAAGGACCACCGCTCGGGAGGTAAACCAATAGGTCCAAAAGATCCCCACTGAATGCCAAGATACGTTGGATCCCATCCTGAAGTGGCACTTCAAATAAATGGAGTTCCTTTTGTTGCCCTAGAAACACAAAAAAATCACTGGCGCTAAATGCGAATAAAAATAGTCCTGATGTAACTCATATGTAAGGTATGAAGTGGAAAGTCCAGTGCTGCGGAAGTAACAGTACCCGGGAGTACCCAACACATAGAAAATATACCAAAAGAATCCGCGCTCATGGGTATCCACGAATTATGAGAGACCAATATTATTGGAAATAAGGAGAAATGTCGAATAAATATATATATAGTGGAAATTGTTTTTCCACTATATATATATATATATTTATTTGTCATTTCTCCTTATTTCCAATAATATTGGTCTCTCATAATTCGTGGATACCCATGAGCGCGGATTCTTTTGGTATATTTTTTTTGTTGCCCTAGTTGACACCGGATCCCCAAGTCACCACCATCCAACAAGCAGCCTTTGAAAAATACTGGGATCAAAATCAGCTTACCCAGCCTCCAGAATCCTGGCTGAGTCTCATAGCCAGTAACAGCAAACCCATACCAGTCCATGGTTATTGGGAACCTACCATTCAAGTAGGAGGAACTACACTACCTCGAGCCTTATTGTAGTAAGTAGTCTTATACACACGATCGTTTTTTGCGATGAAAAAAAACAAAGTTTTCAAAAACGTCATTTAAAATCATCGTCGTTTTATGTCTTCAAAAAAACGATGAAAAAAAAATTCGAACATGCTTGAATTTTTTGTGTCGTTTTTCAAAACGTCATTTTTTGTGTCATAAAAAGTGACCGTGTGTGGGCAAAACGATGTGCAAAACAACGTTTTCAACCCGCGCCTGCTCAGAAGCAATTTCTCATATGGGAGCGCTTGTTCAGGTAAAACTACTGTTCAGAATGGATTAAGCACATTTGTTTCTTTTTAAAAGTATAATGAAGCAAAGAATGCGCTGCATTTGAACCAATGCATTTAAATGCTACACTAAATTCCTAGTTTGTTGTGGCTCATCTTGTTACATAGTTGACATTTAAAAAAACTTTTTAATAAAAAAAAAAAAAGGGAGATGATGTGCTTAAACAAAAAAGAGGAAATAAAGAAATAAAGAAAAAAAAAATAGAAAGTCAAAAGGTTAACAGATCTTGTTACATAGTTCTGTTAACCTTTTGACTTTTTTTTTCTTTATGTCTTTATTTCCTCTTTTTTTGTTTAAGCACATCATCTCCCTTTTTTTTTAATTTATTTTTTTAAATGTTTAAATGTTTATCAAAATGTGAATTGTGGTTGATTTTGGAGTGTGTGAAGTGACGCAACAAATTTTTTTTAAAATAAATTACCAACAAGGAGGTTGTTGTCCCTTGTTCCTTTTTTTAAAAAAAATGTGTCTGCCTACTCAGTAAATGATCTCTATATATTGTTCAAAATACACATGTACAAATTTTGCACGGAAACAAAAAAGACATTTATTTCTGTCGCAAAGCAATAAAGCAAAAAAAAAAAAATTACACACATCTGGCAAATAAAAATGTAACCAAAATAAAAACAAAAAAACCAGGAAGAAAGCAAAGGAGACCCTGCTGGTATTTGAAAAGACAAGGGTCCAACAAAGCAACACTGACGTCTGTCAAGACAAAATAAATTTGATTAGGGGCACCATCATTTCTTCTTCCCTTTACTCTTCCCTGCAGTCTTCCCTGCAGCCTTCCCTGCAGCCCGAGTCCTCGGGGGCTGGGTTCCTGGAGGCAAGGTTGTGGCAGGAGCCAGAGCAGGCTCAGGAAGAGGAGGAGCAGGAGAAGGAGCAGGAGCAGGAGCAGGAGCAGGAGCCGGAGCAGAGAGCAGAGAGGACAGGAGTGCCGATCAGCCCAATGTCAATATCGTCATGCTTATGGCCTTAAAGATTAATAGCTCGCAGCGCACACGCTGGCAGGCTCCAGCTTTTGGAGCTTGGCCGCGATGAGCGCTCCAAAGCCCTCTTCTTCACTGGGTTGCTCTGATGGCCGCTGTTGCTTCACGGAGCATGGCCTGGGTCTCCTCCTCCATTTGCATGAGTCTCCGGGCCCTTTTTGCGGGAGTGCATAGAGGAGGGATCTGGGAGATGCAATCTCGCCGGCGTGACTCCTGTCTCCCCGTGGGGCCTGCCTCCTCCTGTCTCCCCGTGGGGCCTGCCTCCTCCTGTCTCCCCGTGGGGCCTGCCTCCTCCTGGCTCCCCGTGGGGCCTGCCTCCTCCTGTCTCCCCATGGGGCCTGCCTCCTCCTGGCTCCCAGTGGGCTCTGCCTCCTCCTGGCTTTGCTCTGTCTGTGTATGAAAAAAAGGGACCTAGTTAATTTGTTGTCCTCATTAATCACACCCATTTCTAAAATCCTGACATATGCTAATTGTCTGCAAAAATCGTTTACACACAGGGCACACATCCCTAATTTTGTGGCCTCTTACCCAGCTACAGATATGTGCCCCCTAGAGGTGGGGGGTTGATGTTGGCTGAAATTGCTCAGTAGGGGGCCTTTCCCCAAACTAAAAATTGATGTTTTTTTTGGGGGGGGTGGCCAAAATAGGAATTAACAAAAAGGCTGTTTCTCATCTGCGACCCCTTCCCAGTGTATTGTGTTTACCCCCCTAGTGGCGTACCCGAAATTTACACACAATCATTATGACCTGTGCATTTATGGATTTTGTCCCAATTCTGTTTTGCGGCTATTGCCTAGTGACATGTTCATAATTTTTGCTGCAATCATATATAATTTACAACACTTGTAACATCAATTTGTCAACATTATTCTACATTGCAGTTCATAATTTGTTAGTAAATTGCAATACCTGGCTCCATAGGTCACAATCTGGGTCCTCCAGGAACTCGGGCTCTTCCTCCGAGGTAGCCTGCTCTTGCCTGCAGGGAAGATTGGAGGACTGACTGCAGGGAAGAGGGGCCTGTCTCCTTGGGGGAAGGGTCGACACGGATGGCCAGGATTCTATATGGTCATCCAGGAACTGCAGCTGATTATAATACCACAGGTTTGGCCTATATACGGACTCAGCTGCAGCTCCTGATCGGATTGAGACCTGGACTAATGACCGTTGGGTCCTGTAGGTGCCCCTAATCAAATTTATTTTGGTCTTCACAGTCTCAGTAGTTGCATTTGGGACCCTTGTCTTCACAAATACCAGAATGGTCTCCAGTGCTTGCTTCCTGGCCTGTTTGTTTTTATTTTTTTTGTTTTTTTGTTTGCCAGAGCACTGGCTGCTCACTCCATCTTTGGATGAATTCACTAAAAAATTCTTGCTCCTTGAAGGGGTCCATGTTGTCTGCATGTAAAATGGAAAATAAAAACCTAGTGTCAGTGAAGCCACTCCTACTACTAAAAGCTTTAACACCATATCTTCTCTAGCACACAACATCATCCACTGTTCAATAATATTAATGTCCAAAATACAGTTACATACCGTCGTATTATTCGATCGTGACTTGCGCATTCTTCCGCAGACTGTGAATGTCGCTTCCAATGACGTCGGACCCCTTTAAACACTGCACACGTGTGACGCGACGCACACGTGTGACGCGAGGCATACGTTGACGTTCGGTCTCGTCCTTTACACGCCCCTTTCTCTAACTTTTTTTGGTGGGTGTCATTTCTGGAGGAACAAGCCCGGGCAAAAAATATGGCAAGCTCAAGCCAGGAGGCAGGCCAGGGCCAGACCAGAAGAAGCTCCAGGCGGAGGTACAAGGCGTCAAACATGGCTTTCAAGGAGATGGTGGAGATGGTGACCATCTTTCTGCAAGAGGACTATGATGGCAAGCACGGCCCTTACCTGCATCCCAATAAGTTGAAGGCGGACATAATGGATAAAGTCATTAGGAGCCTCAGGCAGAAATTTGGTCAAAGCAGGAGCAAAGAACAAGTCAGAAAGAGGTGGTCTGACCTGAAGAATAGAGAGCCAGAGCAGCTGCAGCGAATAAAACGAATGATTCGAAACAAAAGTAAGTAATTTTGATGTGGCCTCATTTTTGGTGTTTGTTCTTTGTGCCATGTGCTTCTTCTTTCAGGTTGTACTGTATCTGTTTGTGCTCACACTAAAATTGGTCGTAGGAGTAGTCAATCATTCGTCGCTTTTTGTACTAATAAACGACGATCTTCATGCCTAGTTCCCGTGGACAAATCGGAGTGCAATCACTGTATCCTCTAAAAAGAGCGTATTTGTATGATTGCAGTTTGAACCTACGACGACTCCTACGACCAGTTATTGTTCTCACAAACATTAAAGTTGTGACATCTTATTATGTTTTTAATGTGACATCAATTGTTCTTTTTTAATGTAGATGTGTACCTAGTAGATGTTAATAATTAATAGTAATAACAATACGCAGAAAAAGGAGAGTGTGCTCAGCAGTGGATTCTACACATGTGGACTCTGTAGTTGTATTTTGAATTATCTTTCATCCCTCTAATTTTTTACCTTTCTGGTTTCCCTTTCTTCAATTTCGTAGGGCGTAAGGAAGCATCAAGGCAGGACGCAAGTACTGATCAAGCAACACCCCCGAGGGATCTGGATGAAGGGGAAGCTGCCACCACATCCGGTAATGTATCAGATAACACAGATACATAGGTAATGTATGTGTAGGATTACTTTTTATTAATACATGGTTTGCTCGCACATTTCAGGAGCAAGTCGTGCTGGGTCAGCACTTGATACAGTAGGTGACTGGGATATTGTGTCAATCTCGCTCCCTTTCTCGGCGAGATTGACCACCTACGAGCCCCATCGCGGGAGCCAGCGCCGAGCTGGCTTGCTGCGATGGAGACAAAGCCGTCATAGAAGCGACGGGAATCCGACGCCAATTCTACACGTGGGCGGAGTTTGTTATGAATCCTGAAGGAGAAATCCCCGCCGGATTTAAAAAAAAATCCGGCATGGGTTCCCCCCTCAGGAGCATAACGGGCCCTTAGGTCTGTTATGGGTTGTAAGGAGACCCCCCCCTACGCCGAAAAAACGGCGTGGGGATCCCCCACAATCCATAACAGACCCGTATCCAAAGCACGCCGGCCGGCCGGTCAGGAAGGGAGTGGGGGCGAGCGAGCGCCCCCCCTCCTGAGCCGTACCGGGCAGCATGCCCTCAACATGGGAGGGTTAGGTGCTCTGGGGCAGGGGGCGCACTGCGGCCCCCCACCCCAGAGCACCCTGTCCCCATGTTGATGAGGACAGGGCCCCTTCCCGACAACCCTGGCCGTTGGTTGTCGGGGTATGCGGGCGGGAGACTTATCGGAATCTGGAAGCCCCCTTTAATAAGGGGGCCCCCAGATACCGGCCCCCCACCCTAAGTGAATGAGTATGGGGTACATCGTACCCCTACCCATTCACCTGCAAATAAAAAGTGTAAACACAAATAAAACACACAGGGTATTGAAATATTTTATTAGTTGGCCGCCGGGGGGGGGGGGTGTGTATGATCGCTTTTATAAAAGCGCCCCCCTCCGGCGGGCTTCTGTGGGTGCCGCCGTCTGGTTCTCTTCCGCCGCCGGGGGGCGCTTTGATAAAAGCGCCCACCACCCGGCGGGCTTCTTTCGACGTCTTCGGCGGCGGGGGGGGTCTTCTCCCACTCTCCGGGGTCTTCTCCCGCTCTCCGGGGGTCTTCTCCCACTCTCCGGGGTCTTCTCCCGCTCTCCGGGGGTCTTCTCCGCTCTCCGGGGGTCTTCTTCTTCTTCAGTTCCCCACCACGCCACAGGAATGGCAGACTGTGGCAGCGGAATTCTCCCAGCGATGGAATTTTCCGAATTGTGGAGGAGCTATTGACGGCAAGCACGTCCGCATCGTGCCACCACCCCATTCCGGATCCCATTTTTATAACTACAAGGGGTTCCACAGTGTCGTGCTGATGGCGGTGGTTTCTGCAAATTATGAATTTCTATACCTAGACGTTGGGAACAATGGGCGGATGTCGGACGGCGGGGTCTTTGCCGAGACTGAGTTTGCCCAACGGCTTGAGTCGGAGGAGCTGGGATTGCCACCTGCGGAGGAGAACGAAGAGGGGCTTCCTTTTGTGTTCATTGCAGATGAGGCATTTGGCTTGGGTCCCCACCTCCTGAGGCCATTTCCCCAACGTGCCCTCACCCATGAGAGGAGGGTCTTTAATTATCGGCTGGCCAGAGCCAGAAGAGTGGTTGAGAATGCGTTTGGCATCATGGCCAGCCGGTTCCGCTTGTTTTTAACGACCATAAACATGGCTGAATATAAATGGGATACCATCATTTTATGTTGCTGTATCCTACATAATTATCTCAGAAGACATTCTGTCAATTATATAGCATTATTGCCTGACGAGGCAGTTCATGTTCCTGATGTGGCCCGTGAGGCAGGCCATCCAGGCTTGGCCCCCCAAAACGCACGTGCTGTGCGCCAGGCCTACGTGGACTATTTTATGGGTAGGGGGGCCATTCCAATGCCAGATCTTGGCTGATTTACATAATAAAAATCTTTGATGAAAGAAACAGTCTACTTATTTTTTAGACAATATTGTGAATGTTTGTGTATTTTCATTGCCTCCTAGGTTATCATAGTGTTATGTGTTTTGAATGGTCTAAATATCCATCATTGTTTGATGTTACCAGCAGTAACATATTTTTAAGGTCAGCATTCATATAAAATAACAAGCCACACAATTGTGAAAGTGACCATTTTTTTATTTTTTCAAATTATTTGAACAAGAAAACAGGTACAATCCTTTTGTTTTTTCTGGTGATTCAAACAAACACAATCATTTTTTTTCTTTTTTTTTTCTGGTGATTAAAATAACTATAAAATCATGTTTTTATTTTTTTTATTTTTTTTCTGGTGATTCAAACAAACACAATCATTCGCAGAAGAGGGGGCCGCCGCCGCTAGTAATTGAGCTAACACACGAAGATAGCGGCGGCGAGTCCTGAAGAAGAAGAAGACCCCCGGAGAGCGGAGAAGACCCCCGGAGAGCGGGAGAAGACCCCGGAGAGTGGGAGAAGACCCCCGGAGAGCGGGAGAAGACCCCGGAGAGTGGGAGAAGACCCCCCCCCCCGCCGCCGAAGACGTCGAAAGAAGCCCGCCGGGTGGTGGGCGCTTTTATCAAAGCACCCCCCGGCGGCGGAAGAGAACCAGACGGCGGCACCCACCCCCCACAGAAGCCCGTCGGAGGGGGGCGCTTTTATAAAAGCGATCATACACACCCCCCCCGGCGGCCAACTAATAAAATATTTCAATACCCTGTGTGTTTTATTTGTGTTTACACTTTGTATTTGCAGGTGAATGGGTAGGGGTACAATGTACCCCATACTCATTCACTTAGGGTGGGGGGCCGGTATCTGGGGGCCCCCTTATTAAAGGGGGCTTCCAGATTCCGATAAGCCTCCCGCCCGCATACCCCGACAACCAACGGCCAGGGTTGTCGGGAAGGGGCCCTGTCCTCATCAACATGGGGACAGGGTGCTCTGGGGTGGGGGGCCGCAGTGCGCCCCCTGCCCCAGAGCACCTAACCCCCCCATGTTGAGGGCATGCTGCCCGGTACGGCTCAGGAGGGGGGGCGCTCGCTCGCCCCCACTCCCTTCCTGACCGGCCGGCCGGCGTGCTTTGGATACGGGTCTGTTATGGATTGTGGGGGATCCCCACGCCGTTTTTTCGGCGTAGGGGGGGGTCTCCTTACAACCCATAACCGACCTAAGGGCCCGTTATGCTCCTGAGGGGGGAACCCATGCCGGATTTTTCTTTAAAAATCCGGCGGGGATTTCTCCTTCAGGATTCATAACAAACTCCGCCCACGTGTAGAATTGGCGGGAATCCGCGTCGGATCCCCGTCGCTTCTATGACGCACTTGCTGGAATGTGCTTTACTATTCCAGCGAGTGCGAGATATCGGCAGCCTGTCGCCGAGATTCAGCGCGATGCTGTCGTGCTTAAAACACATTCTCGGCGGCAGGCACTGTAAGGACACTGCAACTTTCCTCATTCGAGAAATATGGTCCTGCGCAGAACAAATTGAGGACATCCAGCTAGCATCCAGACAAGTCCTGGAAAATACAAAAAGGGTGGGACTCCAGCTCAAAAATTGCCTGGATGTTTTGGGGAGGGTTTAAAGTCTTTTAAATGTTTTTTTATTTACGTTTTGTTAATGAGAGGAACAAACACTATTTTATAGTTATTTTAATCACCAGAAAAAAAAAAATGATTGTGTTTGTTTGAATCACCAGAAAAAAAAAAAAAAAAGATTTTATAGTTATTTTAATCACCAGAAAAAAAAATGATTGTGTTTGTTTGAATCACCAGAAAAAAAATAAAAAAAATAAAAACATGATTTTATAGTTATTTTAATCACCAGAAAAAAAAAAGAAAAAAAATGATTGTGTTTGTTTGAATCACCAGAAAAAACAAAAGGATTGTACCTGTTTTCTTGTTCAAATAATTTGAAAAAATAAAAAAATGGTCACTTTCACAATTGTGTGGCTTGTTATTTTATATGAATGCTGACCTTAAAAATATGTTACTGCTGGTAACATCAAACAATGATGGATATTTAGACCATTCAAAACACATAACACTATGATAACCTAGGAGGCAATGAAAATACACAAACATTCACAATATTGTCTAAAAAATAAGTAGACTGTTTCTTTCATCAAAGATTTTTATTATGTAAATCAGCCAAGATCTGGCATTGGAATGGCCCCCCTACCCATAAAATAGTCCACGTAGGCCTGGCGCACAGCACGTGCGTTTTGGGGGGCCAAGCCTGGATGGCCTGCCTCACGGGCCACATCAGGAACATGAACTGCCTCGTCAGGCAATAATGCTATATAATTGACAGAATGTCTTCTGAGATAATTATGTAGGATACAGCAACATAAAATGATGGTATCCCATTTATATTCAGCCATGTTTATGGTCGTTAAAAACAAGCGGAACCGGCTGGCCATGATGCCAAACGCATTCTCAACCACTCTTCTGGCTCTGGCCAGCCGATAATTAAAGACCCTCCTCTCATGGGTGAGGGCACGTTGGGGAAATGGCCTCAGGAGGTGGGGACCCAAGCCAAATGCCTCATCTGCAATGAACACAAAAGGAAGCCCCTCTTCGTTCTCCTCCGCAGGTGGCAATCCCAGCTCCTCCGACTCAAGCCGTTGGGCAAACTCGGTCTCGGCAAAGACCCCGCCGTCCGACATCCGCCCATTGTTCCCAACGTCTAGGTATAGAAATTCATAATTTGCAGAAACCACCGCCATCAGCACGACACTGTGGAACCCCTTGTAGTTATAAAAATGGGATCCGGAATGGGGTGGTGGCACGATGCGGACGTGCTTGCCGTCAATAGCTCCTCCACAATTCGGAAAATTCCATCGCTGGGAGAATTCCGCTGCCACAGTCTGCCATTCCTGTGGCGTGGTGGGGAACTGTAGAGAAACCCAAAAAAATGTATTCAAACAAACATTCCTAATAGAATATCCAAAAACATTCTTGGATCCTAAAAAAAGAAGATCGTTAAGTTCAAGTATTATTGACCGAATCATAAATTATAAAGAATTACTAAGCATATTAATCACACCCTCTGATGGTCACAAAACACAAACAAAATAGGGTGAGGGGGGGCCCAAGATGAGTTTGCGACCTTGAAACATTTCTCTTAAAAAAAAAAGGGAAATTGGAAAAGATTGGGGGGGAGTGGGAACTACAATAGGGAACAAAAATCAAGGGGGATATAGGGACTTAAAAATACAGAACAACAATAGGGAACAAAAATCAAGGGGGATATAGGGACTTAAAAATACAGAACAACAATAGGGAACAAAAATCAAGGGGGATATAGGGACTAGGCTAGGTGGGCTTGTACATTACTCAAAAATATGAAAAATAATAACAGAGTTTGTGCATTTAAAGGACACCACTTACCTTAATATAGTCCTCCTGCAAAACCTGGATTATGGCACAACAGGTGTCCGGGATTATGAGGCCCAGAGCCTGGGGGGAGATGCCCGTCGAGAACTTCAAGTCCTGCAGACTTCTCCCTGTTGCCAAGTACTGCAAGGTGGCAACTAGCCGCTGCTCAGCAGTGATGGCTTCCCGCATAACGGTGTCCTGCCTGGTGATATAAGGTGACACCGAAGCCAAAAGCTGCTGGAATACGGGGTCAGACATCCGAAGAAAATTCCTGAAATCATCAGGGTTATTTTCTTGGATCTCCCGCAGCAGAGGCATATGAGAGAACTGGTCCCTGCGAAGAAACCAGTCCTTGGCCCACAAAGTCCTTCTCGCCCTCCTCAAGGACCGGAGCCGGGATGCAGCACACATCCTAACAAGATGCAAAGCACGCTCTCGGCGACAAGAACGTACCCGCAACATGGCTAGAAAACGGTCGTCAAATCAGATCGGACTAAAAAAAAAACGCACTGAAAAACAGAAAGGCCTCTTAAGAACGACCTGCAAAACAGTAACGTGCAAACAAGAACGCACTGCCAAAACAGATACGATCTGAAAACAAGCACTGTAACACAGATACAAACACAAATACACAAACTGTAAGACAGAAAACGTTTTTTAAAGCACGAAGACTGAAAAGCGCGAATCGTCCCTCACCAAACTTTTACTAACACGCAGCAACACGATATCAGCAAAAGAGGCCGTCTTCCGCATGGAAATGACCCTTTATAGTCCCGTCGTACGTGATGGACGTCACCGCGCACTGCTCGAGCTTTTGTGAAACTCTCTTGTGGTGCCGAGCTGTAGTCGGAATTCAAGGTCAAGACTACCAAGCCCTGGTAGAGCCTGTTTTGGAAGACTATCCTCTAGTTAGAGCCGTAAGGAGCCTAGTAACCGTCTCTGAAGGTAAAGTGCTTATACGACTCCTAAACTTGAGTGATAGCAGTGTAACACTAATAAAACACCGTCCTATTGCACAGCTAATCCAAGTCACTTTTCAAGATGTCATCAGTGTGGCTACAGCTACCACAGAGCAAATTACCAAGAGACAGAACCCACAGGACCAAAATGTAAACACATCCTGGTGGAAAGAACCAAATTGAGGGAGTACTAAAAATTGTGAAGGAGCTTCACCGTGCCTTCAGTAAGCATTCCACAGACTATGGAGAAGTGGATATTATCAAGCACTCCATTCCTACAGGTTCACACCCACCGATCAAGGAAATATATCGGCCTATACCACCAACTATGTACCAATCCGTAAAGCAAATGATCCAAGAGATGAAGAACTCCAATGTCATTAGAAACAGTCATAGTCCATGGGCTGCACCTCTAGTCCTTGTCCGTAAAAAGGATGGTAACATCAGATTCTGTGTGGATTACAGAAAAATTAACCAAATCACCCACAAGGATGCTTACCCTTTACCACGCATAGAGGAATCTTTGACAGCTTTAGGATCTTCAGTCTACTTCTCTACCCTTGATTTAACCAGTGGATACTGGCAAGTATCAATGGCACCTGAAGATCGTGAGAAGACTGCATTTTACCACCCCTATGGGCCTATTTGAGTTCAACCGCATGCCTTTTGGACTTTGCAATGCGCCCGGAACTTTTCAAAGATTAATGGAGCGTTGTTTAGGACACAAACATTTTTAAACCGTCCTGTTTTACTTCGACGATGTCATCATCCACTCCAAATCTTATGAAGATCACTTGAAACATTTGGCCGAAGTTTTGCAAATCCTCATTAAACATGGACTAAAAGTCAAACCATCTAAGTGCTATCTACTGAAGACAGAAGTCAAATACTTAGGGCATATTGTAAGCTCTGAAGGTGTTAAACCGGATCCAGAGAAGATAGCCGCAGTCTGAAATTGGCCTACTCCTACTACAGTGAAGGAAGTGAGGAGTTTTCTCAGTTTCGCAGGATACTACAGATGCTTTATTCCTCATTTTGCCCAAATTGTGGGGCCAATATTAGAACTTCTGAAAGGACATCCTAAGAGGTACCAAAAGTCTCCAATACCAGTTGAATGGAACACAGAAAGAGAAATTGCCTTCGAGCTCCTAAAGAAGAAGTTAACAGAACCACCAATCCTAGGCTATCCAGATTACCAGCAGCCATTTCATCTTTACACAGATGCTAGTAAGAAAGGTCTGGGAGCTGTGCTGTCGCAAGTACAAGAAGGAAAATAAATAGTTATTTCCTACGCTAGTAGATCTCTTAGAGATACTGAAAGAAACGACCACAACTATAGTTCCTTCAAATTGGAATTCCTCGCACTCGTGTGGGCTGTTACAGAAAAATTTAAAGATTACCTTGCCGCAACACCATTGGTGGCCTTCACAGATAACAACCCGCTAGCACATCTTAATACCGCCAAGTTGGGAGCATTGGAACAAAGATGGGCCTCATGCCTAGCTAACTACGATTTCACCATAAAATACAGAACAGGAAAAGCAAATGAAAATGCGGATGCATTATCCCATCTGCCTACCCAAGAAGACCCTACTACACAGGAAGATGTTTAGGAAGAGTTAGAAATGCCAGCTTTTTACAAAAATGTTGCCCAACAAGACATTATCACCATCAAAGGAAGAAAAGTCCTTAACCTTCAACAAGTGGACAAATAAAGGTGGATCAAGCTGCAAAATGAAAACAGAGTGTTGGGAGAACTGCAAGATTTCTTCACCAGCGGAAGAACACCTGAAAGAATTTGCAGAAGAAATGCTGATCCAGAATTGTCAAAACTTTGGAGACACAGAAAACATCTCTTCCTACAGAAGGGCCTACTATTAAGAAGAACTTTAGACCCAATTTCCTGGGATCGTCTATACCAAATCTTAATACCACGCCGAGATGCAAGAATCATTCTTGAGATGTATCATGATCAATCAGGACACTTTGGCGTGCAGAAGACAGAAGCCACCATCCGTAGAAGATTCTACTGGATTGGGATGAGAGGAGACATTGAAAAGTGGTGTCGAGAATGTTCCACCTGTGCTGTTGGAAGAAATGAAAAACATGACCAAAAAGCACCCTTACATCCCATTGTAAGCCGAACACCGCTAGAAATAGTTGCAATTGACCATGTGAAGCTGAAACCAAGTCACTCAGGTTACACATACACCATGACCATCATTGATCATTATACTAAATTTGTTGTAGCCGTACCTGTCAAGGACTTGACCGCTAAAACAACTGCAGATGCCTTCTGGAAATATTTCCTATTGCCATATGGATGCCCAGAAAGAATCCTTACAGATCAGGGATCTGCCTTTGAGTCGCAACACTTCAAAGAACTGTGTACACTTCACAATTGCCAGAAAATCAGGACCACAGCCTACCACCCCCAAGGGAATGGACTCTGCGAGAAAATGAACCAAACTTTATTTGAGATGTTAAGAGCAGTACCACCTGCTACAAGAAGTGATTGGCCCACTCTATTGCCTGTACACCTAAAATAACACCATTCACTGTTCTACTGGGTATACACCTTACTATCTCATGTTTGGCCGACAAGGTAAACTACCTCCTGACCATACTTTGGGCGTACAAGTGCCTGATGCAATCAACCCTCTACCAAAGACTGATTGGGTGAGTGAGCACCAAAGATGTCTAATTGATGCACAAGAAATTGTTCAACATCGCATGGAACATGCTCATGAAAAGCAACAAAAAAATTATAACCAATCTGCCAAAGCAGAACCTCTCAAAATTGGTGACCATGTATGGTTAAAAAACGACCATCGCACCAGCAAGTTAGATAATGGGAGAGAGAACCTTACACCATTACAGCTAGTCTCAATCCAAAGACTGATACTTATGAGATCACTAAAGAAAACAAATTACGTGTAGTACATCGCAATCGCCTTAAGTTATGTCTCAAGGAAAGTACTCGAGAAGAAACTCATCAAGAAGAAGCTGTCCAGGAGGAAACACAATCCCTTGCCTTCCCAGAATGGAGTGTGACCCTGTACAGTAGAAACGAGGGGGTGGGAGGGGCGGACAAGCAGCCAAGCAGTATCAGAAGCCGATAGTGAGACAGGGGATCCATAGACAGCTGCAAACCCGCCATCCTTGCAGCCCAAAGCAGAGTCAAATTCAATGAGAGACAGGGAAAAAGTCATACCTTTACCGAGCCATGGGCAGAGTATCCAGCTAGTGGGAAGCATCTTCCGGTGAGGTAAAATAGCAGGTGGATTCCCCATCCACCACTCTCAGGCGGGCTGGGAACAGCATGCTATATTTATAGCCTTTGGTGCTTTAACGTGGTCAAAGGTTCTGTGGAGCCTCTGGGTGTCAACGGAATAAACTGGGAACAGTATAATCTGGTGTTCTCATATCGGAGCTCTGCCACCTTCCGAGCCTCATGAAGGGTCGGGGCTCTGTCACAAAAATTTAGCAGCCGGAAGATAAAAGTGCGCAGGGGGCCCCCGGCGATCCCTGCACAGGCGGCATTCTATGGGCTCTCTCCACAACAAAGTGCGGAGAAAACGGGGACTTGCGGAAGTAGAGTGTGGAGCAGTGCCTCCGTGAAGGCCATAGGATCTTGGCCCTCGGCACCCTCCGGCAAACCTACCACCCATAGGTTGTTCCTGCGGCTGCGGTTCTCGCTGTCTTCTGCCCACGACTCAAGGGCCTTCACTTGTTGTGTGTGAATGGAGGTATGGTTGTCCCAGATAGAGTCCTTCAAGTCACCCACGTGCCAACTCTGCCTCACTCATGCGATCCCGCATCTTATATATGTCCTTGTGCAGCAGCCCAAATCCATTTGCAGGGTTTACATTTTTGCCGTCAGAGTATTTTGGCAGCTGGAGATGGCCAACATTAAGAGCCCGGAAGCGGTCTTCCTCTGACCCCGGATCTGCAGGGTTTGAGATGCCATGTGCGTGCGGCCTACCGGGCCCTGTATCTTCTGCTGCAGTGATGCCTTGGGAGTGTATCCACCTTTTTTTCAAAAGCTGGATTTACCTCTTCTCATACCCGGGTGTCATCAAGTGCTGGTCCAGGAAATATAGAGTTGTAAATCCAGTATAAAATCAGATTAATTGTACAGGCAGGAGCGGAGCTCTGCTTAGACACGTCGTCTCAGGTCGCCAGCTTTACCACGCCCTCGCCCTCCACTAATTTAGACCACAGCTTTGCGGCCTAACGAGCACTCGCAAATTTAGGCTTCTACAGATGTGTGTTGGTTGGTCCAAGAGTGGGCGGCGGAGGCCACTGCTTCCCGTTGCGGGCATCCATCTTCCTTCCTCAGCTCTGCCTGGTCCGATCCCCCTGCAGGCCTGTGCACTCGCGGATGGCAGAAGAAAATTTAGGCTGCGGCTCTGCGGGTTACCGACTGTGCAACGTTTACAGCAGCCCTGAAGGCACCGCTTTCCATTGTGGGCGTCTGCCTCCTCCCTCGGCTCTGCTTGGTCCGGTACCACCCACGAATGTGTGCACTGGCGGCGGGGGGCTGAAAATTTAGGCCGTTGCCTGTTAGTCTCCCAGGGTGGCGGCGCTGTAGGGGCTCTGAGGGTGACCCCCTTTAGGGGGGTTAAGTGGGCCCCCTGTAGGCACCCCCTGTGTGGGGCCTTAGTGGATGCCCTCTGTGAGGGACCTTGGTAGATGCCCTCTGTGAGGGACCTTAGTAGGTGCCCCCTGTCAGGGGCTCATGGCAGTGCCCCCTGTGAAGGGTTCAGTGGTGACCCTTGTGCAGGGTTCAGTGGTACCCCGTGTGGGGTTTTCCATAAGCGCCCCTTGTGCTGGGTCTGAGCCAGTGTCCCCTGTGAGGGGTCTTGGCCAGTGCCCCTGTTGGGGTTCCAATAGTGCCCCCTGTGCAGGGTATCAGTCTCGGCTAGTGCCCCATGTGTCAGCGACTCCTATGCGGGGCCTCGGTCAACATCCCGTGTGGGACCTCAGTGACGCCCCTGTGTGGGGCCTATGGCAGTGGAGGTCTCAGGCAGCGCCCCCTAAATTCTTTGGGCCAGATTCAGCAACACTTGCGCTGGAGTATTTTGATATGCGCCGCGTAACTGTGAAGATGCGCCATCGTTTCTATGTGCCCGTACCCACCAAACTAGATTCGCCCAATAACGGGCCATTTGCGACCGGCGGAACGTTCCGACGCCAGAGTATCGTCAGCGCTTAATTTCGCTTGGCGCATCAGTCGCGCCTATTGATTTCCCCTGCAAATATGCAAATGAGGGATTTTTCCCAATTCACGAACGGATTAGCACCATACGCTGGCTACATGCGCCGCGCGTATCTCGTCCGTCCGGCGCAAAGTTATTTCTACAAAAGGCTGCTTTATCTTTACTCCAGACGGTCACAGGTCAGCAGGAGAGCAGCTACAGCAGCGTTACCGACGATAAGAGCTAGCTGAGCACCCCCACTTGCAGGACAACACCTCTGTCCATGCTTGTCTGTCAAATTTTACAGCCATGGAGGAAGACATCATAGGTCTCCATAGCCGAGATGACGGCTGACAGCTCCTGGCCTTTAGAGTTCAGCTTTCTCCTGTGTGTTTGCGGGGAACGGGAGCAGCCATCTCAGAACAAAAGTAACATCACTGCGGGGAGGGGGAGCAGGATATACTTTAGTGCCGGAATGGCGCTTCTACGGGCGCATTTAAACGCCCAATGGAAGGCATTGCGCTGACGTTTCCCGTGAAGTGGTGCCGACGGAAGTTGTGAGCATGCGCACAAAGGGGGCGAGTGGAGCCTCACTCACTGCGCATTCTCCGTGGTTGATGCGCTGAACGTAAGCCTCTGCGCTGGACTCCGCCCATCATTTACATATGATCACACCCACTTCCCCTTGCGTCGGGTTACGCCAGCGCATTATCGTTACTCTGGCGCAAGTTTACGCGCAACTGCTATGTGAATAACAGTACTTGCGCTGAAAGGGTCGTCAGAGTAACGTAAATGAGAAGCGTTACTCTGGAGCAAAGATGCTCTCATCTACCTGAATCTGGCCCTTTGTGTTTTCACAGGTGGCGCTAAGGCATATACGCTAGTTTTTCCACAATATCATCTCATATGCTCTGCTTCACTGTTCACACACTAGCATTATATATATTTTTTCTTCCCGAATCCCTCTTTTCATTATTTTCTTATTCTTTTCTGTCTGTCCTTCTCACTCACCTATTCTCCCCCTTTTTCTCACTTTTATTTTTCCTTTCACTCCCACTTTGTTCACGCTCCCATTCCCATTCCATTCTGAATGCAGTTTGGTATTGTTTTTCATCCCCACTTCCCTTTGACTTAATTCACTGATTTAGGTGAATCATGATCACTCTTGACCTTTAGTCCGCACACACAATATGAATGCTATCCCTATAACTTGTTGCTGCCCGTAATCATTATTTATTTTATTTATCACACTAACCTTAATATATACCCTACAAAAACAAACATCTTAGATCTTGCCAGTTAAACCTGCTTAAACGGTCTATTTTAAGATTTGAACTAATCAAACCTTTTGGCATTTAAACTATAGAATTATATGTTTGTGTTATACTACAATCCCTATCTGATGTTCCCTGTTTAATGACTGCAGGTGTGGTGTCCCCCTTTTCCCCATTTTCTAATGCTTTAGCATGAGATATTGCTCCCTGTGACTCCTTGTAAGCCTTGTACGGTTCGATGTGGTGCCCTCTTTTGGTGGTCAACTGATCGGCTGTCGGCCCTGGTTTTTAGGATCTTGTGAAGATGTTTTAGAGCAGTGGTTCTCAACATTACTAGTGCCGTGACCCCTTGATAAAATTTCCCATGTTGTTAGGACCCCCAACAGTAAAATTATTTTCGTAGCTTGGGTTGTCAGCACCCAAGGCAAGACAAGTGATTTGCGCCCCTAACCCATGGACATTTAGTGCTCCCTGAGTCCCTTCAACTCATACAGTATTAAAACCCCTTATAGTACATTTGAGGATGTACACCTCTTTCTCTTTGTTCTCCTTTCATTCCCTTTATTTTCCCCCCCATCCCTCTCTCTAGCCATCTTTCGCTCCCTTTTTCTTTGTTCCTCCCCCTCTTTTTGTCTTCCTTCCATGTCTTGTATTCCTTCTCTTACTCCTTGGTGGGGGGGGGGGGGGGGTAAATAGGATCAGTGTCAGTGCTGTGTGGAGTTCTGATTAGTCAACTTGGGTGCTCTTAATAAAGGTCATCTGCTGGTCTGAGAACTGTAGTGGGGACTTTTAATGGCAACTCTAATCACAGGTAGCGTTACTCACTGTGTCTTCGACTTTGTGGTGTCTCATAGCAGTGAAACCTATGCCAAAATCAGGAGATAGGGTCTGCTCCAGCCCCTCCCACTTCACATTCCTCACATCAGCTGACCTCTAGTCTCTGCTCCCCAGCCATGCCATGAACTGATTGGGTGGCTAAGTGGGTGGCCGCGGGCTCCAGGAACAGCCCAGGATTCAGTGACCCCTGGCAAATCATCATTTGACCCCCAGGTTGAGAAACACTGTTTTAGAGGATCTCTGGTCATGTGATCTCATGCAATACAGCCTGTGTGGTAAAAATGCCCTGTAATTTCCTGCCTATGCCAGCAGAATGTTTTTTTGAACTCGGACGGGTCGAAACACGTCAAGAATTTTGTATTCATCTACCCAGCATTGTTTTATGATACATAGCGTTATAAATCATAATACAAAAAAGTGCCAAATCATGTACTAGAGTTTATATTTTAACCATTAAACTGTCCAACCCTTGCTGGTTCTATCAATGAATTATATGTTTCTTACTATTCTCATTACCATTTTGTTAATTTCTGCTGCCTTGGAAATCCCTGTGGGGGAAAACTTCCTTTTTCCTATACGCTAGTACATGCCGCCCTCCCCTGCCTCATCGGCCACTGATCCTATGTCTGGTTCTGCCGTCGTGGATGCGGTCCACCTTACGGGGTTGGTGGCCACTGTAGTAGAATTTCATATTAACCAATATATTTTGTATTATTCATATTGATTTGCATATGTTTTTTTAAGTGTTCTTGCATAGCAAGAGCACTTATTGTTATCTCACATATATATTATTCTTATTATAGCCAAATTTACCACCCTAACTCCTCCCACACTTTTTACACTACATAGACAAGTAATATACCGAAACGTGGGGATTGTTCCTGAATAGTGTGCAATACTTTGTGTAACGTTTCGCCATTTCTTCGTTTTTGCGGCAAAATTTTTCCCATAGGAATGAATGGTGAAGCTAGAGCAGTGGTTCTCAACCTGGGGTCGGGACCCCCTCGGGGGTCAAATAAAGATTTGCCAGGGGTCACCGAATCCTGGGCTGTTCCTGAAGACCACACACCAGCCTTTTTGCGGCTGCCCAGCTGGGCTGTCCCTGGAGCCTGTGGCCGCCCAGCTGGGCTGTCCCTGGAGCCCATGGCCGCCCACTCAGCCTCTTCGCATGGCTGGGGGGCAGAGGTCAGCTGACTGGTGAGGAATGTGAAGTGGGAGGGGCTGCAGGAGACCCTATCTCCTGATTTCGGCATAGGTGTCACTGCTACAAGACACCACAAAGTCGGAGACACAGTGAGTAACACTACCTGCGATTATATTTGCCATTAAAAGGACTTAAGGAGCGCTAAATGTCAGTGGAGTAGGGGTGCAAATTTCTTCTCTTGCCTTGGGTGCTGACAACCCACTCTATAAAAATTATTTGACTGTTAAGAGCCCCCACAACTGGGGGAATTTTATCAAGGGGTCACGCCACTAGAAGGTTGAGAACCACTGAGCTAGAGTGTGAGATGACAAAAGCTGAAAAATCAGGACATGATTTCTAAACTGCCACCACTCCCTCATTTTCAAGCCGACCTACACAAATCTTATATCAAAAAGTTCCCTGCTGCCACTACACATGTCCACAGCTAAGCCACAGTCCTGATGGTTTTCACAATATGACCATTTGTTTGCAACTCATGCCATCCATTGACATCCATTGAAATCCATTAAAATTACAGTCTAGACACCTAAAATTTGAAGGGCAATATTTAAACTGTGACTGTGCCTTTAATTTTAATATTTCATAGACATACTAATATAGGTCTGGGTCTTGTGATTCTCACAATATAAAGATCTTCACTGTACGATTTATAGTTTTTAAAATACAACCGTTTGAAGAATGACAAGTATTCAGGAGGGGCAAAAAACTAAAAAACTGGTCTATGCTTAGAGCCTGCATATAAACATTGGTTTCCTGGGAAACGCTGAGGTGAATTAAAGCTCTTCATACACAGCTGTGAGGGGTATTATAGCTCCTCCCACACATCTTTGAGGTGAATTCTAGCTCCTCCCACACAACACTGAGGGGATTTGGCTCTGCGTAACTTCTACATACTAGCATACTCTGCATATACCAACCATCCATAGCAACCAAGTCCATAGAAACTGTCGATAGCAACCAATCCATAGCAACCAGACCATAGAAACTAGACCATAGCAACCAGTCCATAGCAACCCTCCATAACAGCCAGTCTATAGCAACCCTCCATAGCAACCAGTCCATAGCAACCCTCCATAACAGCCAGTCCATAGCAACCATCCATATAAAGCAATCCATAGCAACCCTCCATAGCAGCCAGTCCATAGCAACCAGTCCATAGCAACTGTCCACAGTTTTCGACAGAGCAGTTTTGATGGGGCAATAGGATGGGCAATAGGATGGGACAGTTTTTGATGGGGCAATGGATCGAAATGGATCGACACACTGTTGGATCACATTTACATCTCCAGGGGCACTGTCTCCAGTCAGGAGTATTGGTGGAGGCAAGGACACGTCACACAATTTCCCCAGAAAATGTAGCTTTTCTAGTTGATAATATTATTATTATATAGTGGTCTTATCAATATTATTATTCAATAGTAAAGCAATAGTTATTAATTTTTTTAAATATATTCTATGTTATTCCATAAATATAGAGAAAGTCTTCATTTTTAAATGTTGAACTCTCTGCTTCATGCTGGTATAAGACAGTCACAAGTTTACTGGGTGAAAGTGTATTAGGATAGTTAATTTTTAGTTTTTAAGTTCACTAATTAGAAACAAAACATTTTGACAGCAGTTGAACGCCTGATAAGATAATATATTCCTAAAAGGTAATAAATAATCATTGTCAAGAATAAGTGATAAAACTTCTTATACTGGTGGTTTAAAAATAATTATGTGGAAAATGGGAAAGTTATGTACATTAATTGAGTTGGTCAGAGTCAAAAAGGTCTGCTTGTGCCCTCATTAAAAAAAAATATTTTATTTTTACTATTATTTTTATTCTTGTTTTTATTAATATTTTTTTTCTCCAGTCTCTCTCCCCCTCTTCTTATTTTATTTCTTATCACTTTTTCCATGATTATCCAGACTTTATTAAATTCATTGCCCCTAGTCCTATTATCTCTCACCCCTTACAATTACCCTTGGACAATCAGTTAACGGCATAGAAGAAAAGGGGTGATGCACACATAATTTCTCTTGTACATATAATTCCCTTGTGTTTTGATGGATCGTCAGACTACACTGACATTTGGTAACACATGCCTATATGTCTGTTTTGATCGTAATTTTGTGAGAACCTCATGTATATATAATTAAAAATTATATATAAAAATTGAATTAAAAATTCTTTAATTTAATGCACTTAGTGGAGCCTGTGTTTCATCCCCGGATGTTATACATACCTGGTTGTTCTGCCCAAGACTAGTGGGGTTCTGGTTTAGAACTTTTGGCTTGCTTCAGACGCTTTTCCATCCAACGGTCTTTAGGGATGCTAAGCTGAGGGGATACTACACTGCCTTATACACCTAAATGCCTAAACCATAGCTCAAGTCAAGTCTGGAAGACCCAACGCTTTCCAGCGTAAAAAAACACATGACCGCCACAATGTTTCATGAGCGAATGTCCAGTACTGTATTAAAAATAATTCCCATGCCACATTTCTAAAGGTTTGGGACCCATAGATTTCTTATGAGTTCTGCTCACTCAAATGGACCTGTATGATTGTTCTCTTTAGGGCTTCTGAGTCCAAGTTTTCCTCCCCCCAGCCCTTTTTTTATTTTGTGTTTTCCTGGCTTATTGTTCCTCTCAGTTCGTCAAAAAGCAGTGCAAACAGAAAAAGGAGGGGTGGGTGCTGTGTCCATCAATGAACGTCAGAGAAAAGGATTTTACGGTGAGTTAAAAAATCCTATTTTCTCTTTTGTTCATCGATGGACACAGCACTTTAAATCTTGACCTTAGGGACGTCCCCAAGCAGTGTCAAAAACACGAGGGGTGGGAACAACAAATAAAAAACTCCACCCAAACAACCAGAGCTCCTCAAAGGAGGAGTTGCAACCTTAAACAGCCGCCTGCAAAACCTTGTGGCTGAAGGAAGCATCCGCATATGCAACCACATTAACCTTGTAAAATGTTGTGAAAGTGTTAACGGACAACCGGGTCGCCGCCTTACACGTCTGAGAAACAGACGCTTGATGTCAGAAAGCCCAGGAGGCACCAATTGCCTTGTTCGATTGTGCCGTGACAGGAAAGGGAGGCGCCCGCCCCTTTAAGGCATAAGCCTGGATCATGATCTGTCTAATCCACCGAGAAATGATGGCCGACGAGACCGCCAGGCCCTTCTTTAAACCAGATACCAAAACAGTGAATCCGACCTCCGAAACGGAGCAGTAGCTGACAGATACACCAGCAGAGCCCGGACCAGATCCAGGGAATGCAAAGCATCTTTTGGATGCGACACAAGGATGGAAGCACAATGTCCTTATTTAGATGAAAAGCCAAAACAACCTTAGGAATAAACAAAGGCTGGGGGCATAGCACCGCCGTATCCTTGTGAAGGAGAAATCGCTTCTGAACGGAAAAGGAGGGCTCTGGCCTACGGCGTGGCTCCTTACCTTTTTTGGATTGTGGGAGCAGCATAGTCTTACCCCCAATAACATTCTTAATAATGTCATCCAGCGAGGCTCCAAATCTGCCAGAGCCTTCTTAGATGGCTTGTCTGCAGACCAGCATTTTAGCCAAATTTTAGCCTAGGCGACGGAGCAGAGACTGAGAATCTAGAAAGTAAAGACGCCGTGTCTAAGGCTAACAAAAAAACCTGGGGAATGCCCAGGGAATAACCAAGCCTACTTACCAACCAACTCGCAGACAACCAATTAACCTGTCTAACAGTATGCGTTAAAAACAGGGGTTTTGTCCGCACGCATTTGCAAACGCATGCGTGAGCCACAGAGCCGTGCCAAGGCACCCCATAATTCTTTGGTCCTAACACTAAACAGTGAGTGTCCCCACAATGGAGGCGCATGCATTCTAATGGATAGATAGGGGCAAGTGGACTGAAGGGGAGCCACCCCTCCTTAAAGGTGCAGGAGCACACCAAACACCCAGCATATAGCACAATGGCTGCAAAGTTGTCTGGTGTGTTGCTGGACCAATACAAGCACCACAGGTGAAACATACATATATCCACCGCCCCATCTATAGCTGGCCATAGCAGTAAGTAGCTTTGGAAGGCTAAAGCAGATAACAAAAAAACCTGGGGAATGCCCAGGGAATAACCAAGCCTACTTACCGACCAACTCGCAGACAACCAATTAACCTGTCTAACAGTATGCGTTAAAAACAGGGGTTTTGTCCGCACGAAGGCTAAAGCAGATAACAAAAAAACAGCATGCGTGAGCCACAGAGCCGCGCCAAGGCACCCCATAATTCTGTGGTCCTAACACTAAACAGTGAGTGTCCCCACAATGGAGGCACATGCCGTGTCTAAGGCTGCATCACAGACATACTTAAGGCCATGCACCAACTGGTCTGCCAGTTCCACGCAGACCGGGGAAGCCTGTTGCTTTTCCAACTCTCGGTGCAACAATTTAGCCTGTGACACCAGGGCCATGGCAAATACTGGCCGCAATGTTGACCCCACCACCGTGAACATGGACCAGGTGACCGCCTCGGCCCTCCTATCGGCGGGGTGCCCTCCACCAGAATCGTGGTTACCTTATTTAACCTGGAGAGATGTCGATTTTTTAAGGAAACTCTCCTCAAAGGGTACCGTACTGCCATGCATTTTGGGACCGAAAAGGTCCGCTTTTGGGACTGATAGGTAGGGAAACACCTTTAGCCATGTGAGCTGGCTTGTGGGACCCAAAATAATAAAGTGCTCCTGCAAGCGCCCTTTCCTGCACTGACAGAGTCATCCTCACTTACCGAATGGTCCTGGTCCCCAGGTACTGTGCTGCGCTTCCGTCCTCCCCTGTGTCAGTCACTAGGTGTTCTTTGTAATTCGCACCGTTCCAGCGGTAAAACAAACTGAAACCACAAGAAAATGGCAGCCTCAGGAGTGCCCGTGGGCTCTGGGAAAATGGCCACCAGTCTTTCTGACCAAAATGGCCGTGACCGCGCTGACCTGTGTGGCGGCCTACACACAAAGTACATTAGAACACCCCCTATGTACAAGAAATCAGGGAAGAACCACCAAACCCCAGCGCAGCCCCCTGCCAGGACACGGAGCCCCCCCCACCGGAGTTCCCCCCGGCCAGTCACACAGTGGCCCAGCTCAGGGAGGAGGGAAAAGGACAGGGAGAGAAGAAAGGGAGAGTGAGAGACCCCCTAGTCGACTTTCCAAGGAATGCCCAGCTGCTCCACCCTGCCAGGACAGGTGGAACCATACTTACCCGTCCTGTGGGGATTGCTGGACGCATTCCACGGACAGACCCATCACCCAAATGGTACGGTAGCACACTGTGACACAGGAAGCAGTAGCCTGGTCATATAGCTCACCGGCCACCCCTGGATGATGGGGCATGTTGTGTTCGACCCAGCGCGTAGCTAGGGCCTGCTTACACTCAATGGCCGAGCTGGGGAGACTACCAGGATCTATATTATCCAGCTTGTAACCCAGCCCGGCTGTTGATAGTAGATCACAGGAATCAGAGGAAAAAAATGAAAAAAATCACCAGGACCCCACCGGGATCCAGGTCCTTCTACACCAGGCAGAAAAAAACTGAGCTGCTGGATGCAGTGTGAGGGGTTAAATAGAGTAGGACCACCTCTACTGTGCAGTTTTGCTGTTTTTACATGTTCTGCCTAGTCCTCTCCTGAAGGTGGCGATATAACCCTAAGGTCAAGATTTAAAGTGCTGTGTCCGTCAATGAACGGAAGAGAAATAAAGTATTAAATGTATGTTTGCTTTAAATACTAGGGGCCAGATTCTGGTAGAACTGCGGCGGCGTAGCATTTCCTATTTACACTACACCGCCACAACTTACAGGAGCAAGTGCTGTATTCTCCAAGCACTTGCTCCGTAATTTGCGGCAGCCTAGTGTAAATGGCCTGTCGTAAGGCCGCGTAATTCAAAGGGGACGGCTTGTATTTAAATTAAGCGCGCCCCCACACCGTACGAACTGCACATGCACCGGCTGTAAAAGTAGCCCCATGCTCCATAGTACGCCTCAAATACATTGATTACGACGGCAACGTAATTAATGTACAGGCCTATTTGCACAAAAACGTTCAGGAATTGGCGTATCAGGATCAGGCATATTCGACGCAGAAATCGACAGGAACGCCACCTAGCAGCCATCGTAACATTGCAACTTAGATCCGACGGTGTAAGTGACTTACGGCTGTCGGATCTAAGCAAAATCTATGCGTAACTGATTCTAAGAATCAGGCGCATAGATGCACAGCCCCCTTGAACTTTGCGACCTTTTGCCACATTTCAGGCTTCAAACATAAAGATATAAAACTGTAATTGTGAAGAATCAACAAGTGGGACACAATCATGAAGTGGAACAAAATTTATTAAATATTTCAAACTTTTTTAACAAATAAAAAACTGAAAAATTGGGCGTGCAAAATTATTCAGCCCCCTTAACCACTTTAGCCCCAGACCATATTGCTGTCCAAAGACCAGAGCACTTTTTGTGATTCGGCACTGCGTCGCTTTAACTGACAATTGCGCGGTCGTGCGACGTGGCTCCCAAACAAAATTGGCGTCCTTTTTTTCCCACAAATAGAGCGACTATTTTGAAAAAAATTCAATATTTTTTACATTTTGCTATAATAAAAATCCCAAAAAAGATATAAAAAAACATTTTTTTTCCTCAGTTTAGGCCGATACGTATTCTTCTACATATTTGTCGTTTAAAAAAAATCGCAATTAGCGTTTATTAATTGGTTTGCGCAAAATTTATAGCGTTTACAAAAAAGGGGGTCGTTTTATGGCATTTTTATTATTATTTTTTTTTACTAGTAATGGCGGCGATCAGCGTTTTTTTTTTTCGGTACTGCGATATTATGGCGGCCACATCGGACAGTTTTGACACATTTTTGGGACCATTGCCATTTTTATAGCGATCAATGCTATAAAAATGCATTGTATTACTATAAAAATGCCATTGGCAGTGAAGGGGTTAACACTAGGGGGCAGGGAAGGGGTTAAGTGTGGTCCTGGTGTGTTCTAACTGTATGGGGGGGTGGCCTCACTAGGAGAAATCACTGATCTTCTGTCCATACATTGTATGGACAGAAGATCAGCGTTTCCCCCGCTGACAGAAACGAGAGGTATGTGTTGATGGTGTGTTCAGGGTGATGAGCTGTGTTGCTTTTATGCCAAACATAACGTGTTTTGCATTGTTGCCAAAAAGTTTGAATTGGGTTTCACCTTCTTCCACATGTTTGGTGTGTCTCCCAGGTGGCTTGTGGCAAACTTTAAACAACACTTTTTATGGATATCTTTAAGAAATGGCTTTCTTCTTGCTACTACTCATAAAGGCCAGATTTGTGCAGTATACGACTGATTGTTGTCCTATAGACAGAGTCTCCCACCTCAGCTGTAGATCTCTGCAGTTTATCCAGAGTGATCATGGGCCTCTTGGCTGCATCTCTGATCAGTCTTCTCCTTGTATGAGCTGAAAGTTTAGAAGGACGGCCAGGTCTTTCTATATTTGCAGTGGTCTGATACTCCTTCCATTTCAATATTATCGCTTGCACAGTGCTCATTGGGATGTTTAAAGCTTGGGAAATCTTTTTGTATCCAAATACGGCTTTAAACTTCTTCACAGCAGTACCTCGGACCTGCCTGGTGTGTTCCTTGTCCTTCATGATGCTCTCTGCGCTTTAAACGGACCTCTGAGACTATCACAGTGCAGGTGCATTTATACAGAGACTTGATTACACACAGGTGGATTCTATTTATCATCATTAGTCATTTAGGTCAACATTGGATCATTCAGAGAACTTCTGGAGAGAGTTTGCTGCACTGAAAGTAAAGGGGCTGAATAATTTTGCACGCCCAATTTTTCAGTTTTTTATTTGTTAAAAAAGTTTGAAATATCCAATACATTTCGTTCCACTTCATGATTGTGTCCCACTTGTTGTTGATTCTTCACAAAAAATGAGTTTTATATCTTTATGTTTGAAGCCTGAAATGTAGCAAAAGTTTGCAAAGTTTAAGGGGGCCGAATACTTTCGCAAGGCACTGTATGTGAAACTGGGCCTTTATCTCCATTTATTCTTCAGTACTCATTTGTTGGCAGGCTGTATAAAATATAGATTTTATGTCTGTAATTCTGCTAGATTCTTTCATGAAATGTTTGCAGAGGTTTTCAGGCATTATACGATTTATCTAAAACATTTTCTTTCTTGGGAGTTGCGAATGCCATAAGTTGCCATCATGGTTTGGTATTTAGAGTGCACAATTCAACAGCCATGTATAATTCAATGTTTTTATTTTTTTATTTACGTTTTTCCATTAGTTGACTAGTCTACAAACAGAACGCCCAATTGTGTGTGAAAGCACATTGTTTTTGCTATTACAGCAAAAGGCCCCTTTTCCTGGCAGACTCCATGGCAGCCTACATCTGGGTTAATCCTGCCTCCTCTCCAATGCTATAGTCACCCCATACCCATAAAAGTCAGCTCACCTTCCAGTACTGTGTTCTTTTTTTGTTGTCCTCCATGGATTTAGGATGCATGTTTATTCAGACGTCCAACAGAACAGGATGGATAGCACACTTTGTGGGGTGCAGCTCGGATCCCAGCCATGGGCGGGTGGAGAGCTTTTGCAGCAACTTCTCCAATATACTGTGTTGTTGCTGTGTGTGCTGAAGGTTCTGGACTCCACAGCTGGCAAGGTCTGACAACATCTTTATCTTCATGGCAGTCATCTCTGTGTTTCATTTGTTTTTGTCTGTCTGTTTTTTCCCCCATATTTCTTGGTATTCCCTTTTCATGCACCATTTTGCCCTTATGGGGGCTGGAGCGCTTCTGCATTCCAGCTCGCCGTAGTATTTCCTGGTCGTGAGTGCCATTGCCGCTCACGCATGCGCAGTGCTCACTCTCCCAGAGTGAAGCTTGGCTCCCGCATATGCAGTTCGGCGAAACTCACGGTGGCCGCGCAAGCGCTGTTGGGCCACTTTCCACCATGCAGACGCGTGCGTGGATGACGCGTGACATCACCGGCGGGTGATTTAAAGCAGCTGCTCGCCTGTTTCTATTGGGGTTCCCCTGACAGGTGAGCAGCTGCTACAGTAATACTCGGCTATCCAGGTCAGTGAGTGGGATCCTCTTTTTCTCTTTTGGTGCTTAAAAAAAAAAGGGAATACAATAAAATAAATAATTAAATAAATAAAATAGAGTAAATGCTATATTTACATTTTTAATGCATTAGTGTAAATAAAAAAAAAACTTTCTTAAAGGGGCAGCGTATTTATTTTACGTTTTTTGTTTTGTTAGGCACCATAGGATACTCACCTTTTCAGACCAAGTGTCACCGGGTTACGCCGGTCCAGAAGTTATGGACCAGTCACCTATATGTGGCCAGCACTCACGCACAAGGTATGTGCAGGGGAGGGCGTGGGGTTGGAAGTCGCAATCAGTGATTTCTTGTTTGACGGTTTCCCCCTAAAATTTCTTCTCTTAGCCTTTCCGGTCTAGATCCTTGTGCTGAAATCCAGACCAACTCGGACCTTGACAGGCCGCAACACCATTCTTCTTCTTCTAAATCGAAGAGCATCTCACCAGCATTCCTCCTCCAGGCACCGCTCCCACCACCATGATAGCTGCTCTGTTCAAAGAGCCTGCTGGGGATGTGACACTAAATTCCCCGAGGGCAAGTCATTATGTGACCAATGTTACGCCCATGCGGTTGGGGAAAAGAAGACAGAAGATCGACGAATCGAGTCTCTAGTTGAACGTGTGGTGCAATGTTCTTTAAAGGAGAAGGCTGCGTCCCACACACAAAGACAGACCAGTACCATCGGGTCTAGTTCTCTGGCCATTGAGGTCCATGAGGATCCAGGTCCTTCCCAGCCCTAGGCTTCCACGCTGGCTTCCACAGAGCGTGAACTGGAATGCGATGAGGAGAGTGTGGAGTCCGATTTCTAAATTCTCGCAAGTAACTCTGGTTATTAAGGCGGTTAAAGAGGCACTCTTGTGGTAAGTTTAATCTACTCCCCCAGCTAAACAGAAAAAGTATTTCAAGCGTCTGGGGAAAGAGCGCCCAAGTTTTTTTGTTGGGGAAAAGAAGACAGAAGATCGACGAATCGAGTCTCTAGTTGAACGTGTGGTGCAATGTTCTTTAAAGGAGAAGGCTGCGTCCCACACACAAAGACAGACCAGTACCATCGGGTCTAGTTCTCTGGCCATTGAGGTCCATGAGGATCCAGGTCCTTCCCAGCCCTAGGCTTCCACGCTGGCTTCCACAGAGCGTGAACTGGAATGCGATGAGGAGAGTGTGGAGTCCGATTTCTAAATTCTCGCAAGTAACTCTGGTTATTAAGTCGGTTAAAGAGGCACTCTTGTGGTAAGTTTAATCTACTCCCCCAGCTAAACAGAAAAAGTATTTCAAGCGTCTGGGGAAAGAGCGCCCAAGTTTTTCGTTACTAACCAAACTGAAGGGCATCTTTGACGTGAAGAGTGGAGTAAGGTGGACAGGAAGTCTTCTATGACCAACAAGGCTTCCAGATTGTATCCTTTCAAAACGGATGATGTTAAACACCTAGAGAACGTTCCTCTGGTAGACGTGGCAGTAATGCGTCTGGCCAAGCACGTTACGCTCCCGCTGGCCGATTCAGTGTCCAAGGACGGTCTCAACAGAAGGATAGATCAAGATCTTAAAAGAATCTATGGTCTTGCTGGTACAGCTTGCAAACCTGCCCTAGCCTTGACAGCCTTATCGAAGTCAATGGAGGCCTGGATGAAGAATGTGGACTCCTTCCTTAAGGGTCTTTCTGAAGATCTGGCCAGGAATTCTGCAACAGCGGAGCTGAAGCTAGCGTCTGCCTTCCTGGGGGAGGCATCCGTTGATTTAATTGGCCTATTGGCAAGGATTATGCTGTCTTCAGTTACAGCCAAGCAGGCCCTGTGGTTACGCCTTGGGTTGATGACCCGTCATCAAAACAAAATTGGTGCAAAATTCCCTTTGAGGGATCGTCTCTGTTTGGCAACAAACTAGACGACGCCATAGCTAAGGCGGTAAATCTGGCTAACTCCCCCAGGATATGCATCAGACCGGAAGGAAGAAACCTCAGTTCTGAAGATGTAGCCCAGGAAGGGGAAGGAAAGCTCGCTCCTTCAGACCTGGTAGGGACTTCAGGAGGAACTGGAGCAGAGGTCGGACAACTTTCCGCAAGCCAACAACAAGCCAGGCATCAAGTGGACGCGAACAGGCAAAGTCTTTTTGAGACAACGCCCGCCTAGGTGGGTCAGGTGGAAACCCGCCTGCTCCTCTTTCGGCACGTCTGGGCAGCCTCGATCACGGATTTTTGGGTCATCAGGACAGTGTCATCAGGCCATGCATGGTCCTTCTCCAACATTCCTCCCCCCAGATTCATTTCCACCCTACTCACAAGTACGGCAGAGCAGAGGCATGCTCTACTGTCCTACGTGGATCTGCTAAAATCCCAGAGAGCAGTAGTATGCTCCCCAAAGGACAAACAGTTTCATGGAGTATACTCCCCCCTCTTCTTGGTGATGACGACTCTTTGATTAGTTAATTGATTTTCTGACAATCTCAGGGTGAACCCCTAATTCATGCCGTCTGACCCAAATGAATGATAAGATGAAATGTGCAACCCAGATACAAAATTTACATCTCACCTTTTCAACGTGGCCAGCCAAAAAGACTGAGAAGCCCCCAGCTCCTGGTTTATTAAAAACATACAAGATCACAAAAATGCATTTCATTGGTCAAACCATACATGTCACACCCATCTCCCCCACCCCCTTGTACTCAGCATGTAACCCTCATTGGTCAGTTTATACAGGCATAAAAAAAGTCCATTGTCATCTCCTTCGGTCAGTTCTCTCTTGGTCACGAGACACAAATTCCTTTGGTAGGAGGAAGGCAGGAAGAAGGAAAGAGTAGCCAAAGTCCATCCAGGAATGCAAAGGGGAAAGGGTTGAACACATTTCAAACATAATGGAGCTTGAACATAACATCTGCTCTTAATAACATGTCCTTTTGTTACTCCATTTCAAATGGTAACTTTTACAAGGTAATATCTGCTTCTTCATATTTTCAATGCTGGGTTCATAACTTTAAAACATTATCTGTTTCTTCATGTAAGGATAACAACAGTGTTGTAATATATATCCATACATACATAATAACTCCATAGATCAAGCAATAAAAAGGAAACAAACAATAAAATGAAGGAAAGGCAACATCTGAGTGGCTCTATTCATAACACAAAAATATTCATTTTATTTCACATCTACCACAGTACCCCCTAAATTAATATTTTATCAGTACTGGTCCCTATACTCTCTTTGTGCTTGTGTTTGGCCTCCCTACTGTCAACTCTTTTATGTTTCGCATAGCGTCCAGACAGGGCTATTCCGTAGTCCTTTTTCAACGAAACTTCAGGAGGCACTCAAGCACTATTCTTTCCCTCACTTGTAAATGTGGTATGTGTATTTTTTTAACAGGCAAGGACTGTAACAGAGGACACGGTCAATACAACAAAACATTATCGTAACCAATATAAGCAGAAACAAAATTGCTATACCTGAGTACAAATGTGTTATCACCCAAAATTACTGTCCATACTTTCTAAATGCACCCCCTTGTTCACTAGGACCATATGTTTCAATAAACCTCCATCTACGGAATGTAGATTCATACTGTGTGATCAATCGGTTCTGATAACTAGTGTAAGTTAATGAATAAGTTCCTTTAGGAAATAAAATATTTAGGAAAGAGACCAATATAAAATTAATGTTCTTCTGCAAAATTAAAATGTTTATGATTGGAAATATAGTAAGAAGACAAATACAGAAATTTGGTGAAACTGATGTTTCTATGAAATTTAATTTAATAATGGGAATCATTATTAAATTAAATTTCATAGAAACATCAGTTTCACCAAATTTCTGTATTTGTCTTCTTACTATATTTCCAATCATAAACATTTTAATTTTGCAGAAGAACATTCATTTTATATTGGTCTCTTTCCTAAATATTTTATTTACTAAAGGAACTTATTCATTAACTTACACTAGTTATCAGAACCGATTGATCACACAGTATGAATGGTCTTGTCACATGACTGTTTAAACAAGCAGCCTTTGGTTCAGTCTTAAAGATTCATTGTGCCCTTATAGGGATCCATCTACAAACACACAATACTTCTTTTCCACGGAACACCTTTCGTCAATCCAAAACCTGGAAGATGGCCTTTTAATCCATAAATATGACTATATCACACTGTATGATCTGTATCATTTTGTATCTTTAATTTTCACTATTTTATCTGACCTTTCTTAAGCTATGCTGATTGACATCATACTTCATTCTCTTTGAATGACACCCTTAAAGTAAGATATTCTTCAAAACAAATGGTGCAAAAACCCACATTTTAGTAAAATATGAGAGAGAAAGGGAAAGAGAGAAATAAAAAAAGAGAGAAAGAAAGAGAGAGAGAAAGAGAGAAAGACAGAGAGAGAAAGGAAGAAAAAGATCTCCAAATGATTGTGTACAAATCACCTCTTATTAAAAGAAAGATTTACCCTATAATAAACCTTTAAAAGTCTACTTAACATAAACTCAGATATTTTTTTTTCTTCAAAAATCTGAATGAACTCTCAGTCTGTTAAACCCATCCCTAGAAAGTCACATTGTTTCTGCCTTTTGCAAACACACAGCATGTGGGACTGTGTAACCTGATCTCCAACAGCTAGGATCACATATTCTTAATCCTCTCTTAAAGGAAACATCTGTTCCCCCCCCACTGCTTGGAGAAAATTGTACAAGATCTACAGATGCTCAATATACAAAACAATCGAATTGTATCGTTTTCCTAATTTTTAATGTTTTTTCAACATTTTTAAATGTATTTAGTTTGTACATCTGCCAAAAATCACGTACATTACATTATAATATGACATTTTCAAACTACAGCATCGACAACAGATCGTTTGGAAACTCGTGAAATTCACAGACTAGCTACAGCCTCATGAACTGTCAAGTGGCCATTTTCACAAGAAACTCCTCCTTTCAACCAGCATCTCCACTCTGTCAGCAACGTCACATTATAAAAACTTTTAACACTCGTTTGTTTTTATATCATTTTTACTGTTTTTACAATTTTTTTTTTTTTTTACAATTTTTATATAATTTTTAGATTGAACATAACTTTCATATTTTAATATTTTTTAGATTCTGTTGTAAACATTGCTTGCAACCAGATCTGTAGGATTTTCTGTTTAAATACCAAATACCATGCTGTTTACTATCATTTGAGTTTTTATACAATTCTTCACACAATCTTAATCAATAATTTTCTCTTAAACCTTTGTTCTGATCCCATGTTTGTGCTTTGACATATCATAACCTAACACATTTTCAGTTGTTTAGGCTAGATATTCATAAACCTTTACAGACAATATTAAACTTAATTTTCTCATTATAGAACTTATTTACACTCTGACATTAATTAACTAATTATCCTATGAGATACATCACAGTGATTATGGAGACTCAAAACCCGTAATTGCTTCACCTCTTGATTTAAACTTGTATGGGATGCCTCTATATATCAGGGCATATATCACACATATATCAGCTATATTCCAACCCACAGATTCCCAGTGGTCACAAACACATGCATTTGAAAAAAGATATATAGTTTCATTCAGACGTGGGTGGCACAGTCCATCATATCTCATCTCCAGAGAATGTTTTTGCGAAGGAACCTTCTAATCATCACCCAGGGGATATCGATAATTATCGGTACCTACATTAAAAAATGCAAGAAACTTGTACACGGATATTAGTTAATTATTTTTCAAAAGCGGTCACATAATTTTCAAAGTATCAGACTGTAATTGCAACTGTCATCGTCCATAACAACCTATTTTAGAGACTGTCTTCAAACAAGACATCAAAAGGGGATAATAAATGCCCTTGGGAAATACCGCATACTATGCCCACTAACTCCGAGGGTGGTATCATATATCATGTGGAATAAAACCATTTAAGCGTGATATGTAAAACGTTCTGATGTGATACCCAGAGGCCTTCATCCTTCATTTGTGACTGTGGACGCAAGGACTGTAGCAATGAACGCAAGGATTTACTCACTCTCTACCACCTCAGCCCTACCCCATGGAATCAACGCATTGGGGTCAGGGCATCCAGGACAGCAAATGAGCGGATTCTACCTTTAGATAGATCTGCCACTCTACATCATTCTCTTCCCTTACGTGTCTGTCCAGCGAAGTGGCATGTTACCTACCCCCCCTGGACAGACAAAGGAGAGAATGAAGAAGAAGAACCAAGTGGGCCGCAGGCAGGAGATGACACCATCTGCCTTCAGGGATAGGGGCAGGACGGGGCAAGGCCTCAAGCATTCGGGCAGGGCCCATGCTTCCAGCAGCCGGGGCATTGTGGGCAGAACATGAGGGAAATGAAGGGGCAATAACCATAGTAACAGGCCCTGGGTATCACATGACAACAATCAAACTGGCAAAAAGACCTTTATGTACCAGAGCATAAATCATACCACCATCAAAGCCAGTGAGAAATATAAAAAACATTGCGAGTAACCAAAACACCTTCTTATATATTATCAACAGGTGCTATAAACATGTAACATGTTGCAATACAGCAGCCTGTCTTTAAAAGAAAAACTGTGTCTTAGGCTTTTTTTTCCAGGAGGGGGTGCAAAGGGGGGGCAGGGGGCGGTCCTCCAACCTACAACTGCAATCGTGGCAGACATCCCTCACACACCCAGTATGTGCCACCATTTCAGGGGCAGGTTTATATATTATATCAACATAATCAGGGAGTCAGCTGAGGACCATTAAAAAATAAGCCCCAATTTACACATAGATGTGGATACAAAAATATCCTGCGTTATCCCAAAAACCTCAAACTCCTGTGAATCAAAAAGATACATCATCATCTGCTGAGATTTTAAACAGCCAAACTATGACAGATATACACGCATAGATCTACATATACACAGTTATCCATCAAGAAACAGTTGCAATATCCCAGATCCGCTTTTAAAAATCTGTTTCCTACGTTTCTTTTACTCTCCTAGTTTTTTTTTTTTAACAACTAACATGTTAACATAGGAAGGGTTAACTATGCCGTGCGGGGAGGGGACCATCAGCACAGCGTTTTTTGAAAAAATAAATAAATACATTTTCACGGAACAGGGAAACTAGACAAATGTTAACTGAGAGAAATCTGATACTCCAAGTGGAGGGGGGGGGGGGGGGGGGGGGAAAGAAAAAAACTGGGCTGCAGACATCCTCCATACAAAAAGGCATGTAAAAAAATGCTTGTCACTTCACGACACAAACAAACAAAACAAAACACAAAAAACACAGAATGCGACTGTTTCAGCCCTCTGTCTATAGAGCGTCAATTACCCCTAACCCCAAATATAACTAAAAAAATATACATAAATGTATTTTGTCTCTATACACATATGTATAATGTACCATGCTAACCAAACACCTCTCTTTCAACCTAGACTATGTAGCCAAATACCCTTAGTACCCCTTAATTAAAAAGCCCCCCCAGCCAACTCCCTTAGCAGCTGTTACAACACCCTGTACCCCTAATTAAAAAGCCCTCAATTAAACCCTGCCTTGAACTCTCTTAGTCAAGGACCTCAAACTGCCTTAGTCAAGGAAACTCCCAAAACCCCCCAAGAAAAAACCTCTTAGCTCCTCTTAGATAAGGCCCCCCTGAACTCCCTTAGTCAGGAAAAACAAAACCAACCCCAGAACCCCTAAAAACCAACCGCCGACAAACAGACCTATTCAAACAGACAGAACACAAAACTGCAAACAGAAAACATAGACGACAAACGCAAAACAAAGACATCAAACAGAAAACATAAACGTCAGGTAGAAAGGTGCGATGGGTTAAAAACTTTGCTCAAGAAAATTTCCCCACTTTGAATGGTTTAAGGCACAGCACAAAGACCGAGAGAAGGAAGGGCGCCTGCACGGAAGCGGACTACGGCAAGAAGCGCATCAATGGAGGTGATCAGCCTCAATCCACACAGCCATGGCATCTCGGCGTGCTGTATCTTTCCATTAGAGCAAAGCAAACGTTGGGTGCCAATTGATGACGACTCTTTGATTAATTAATTGATTTCCTGACAATCTCAGGGTGAACCCCTAATTCATGCCGTCTGACCCAAATTAATGATAAGATGAAATGTGCAACCCAGACACAAAATTTACATCTCACCTTTTCAACGTGGTCAGCCAAAAAGACCGAGGAGCCCCCAGCTCCTGGTTTATTAAAAACATACAAGATCACAAAAAATGCATATCATTGGTCAACCCATACATGTCACACCCATCTTCCCCACCCCCTTGGACTCAGCATGTAACCCTCATTGGTCAGTTCATACATGCATAAAAAATAGTCCATTGTCAGCTCCTTCGGTCAGTTCTCTCTTGGTCACAAGAAACAAATTCCTGCAGATAAGGTCTGCAACCTTACTCTTGTAACGTGTATCAAGGAGAGTTGCCAGCCAGTAATGATCCCTCTCCTTGATACCACGAATACGAGGATCCTTACGCAGGCTTTGCAGGATCAGGATGCAGCGTAGGTTTGCTCAGGCATTCGGGGCACAGTCCTCTGGGTCACTGAGGACGACAGGATCCGCAGCCACCTCATCCCAGCCACGTAAAAGTCCATGGGTTACTTGGGACTGTATATGATCGCTTGAAGACTGATGGTGCTGATGCTGAGTGCTAGGCTCCACCTCCATGCTGATGATACAATCATCCTCCTTCTTCTCTTCCTGTGTACTAGGCGGGCAAGCAGGACCACTGTCTGGATAAAGGGGGCCTTGAGAGGTAAGGAAGTCCTCCTCTTCCTCCCTCTGTTCTGCCTTAAGGGCCCTGTCCATTATTCCATGTAGCGTGTGCTCCAACATGTGAATAAGAGGGACAGTCTCACGGATGCATGCACTGTCACTGCTCACCATCCTCGTGGCCTCCTCAAATGGTGACAGGACAGTGCATGCATCCCTGATCAAGGCCCACTGGCGTGGTGAAAAAAAACCAAGCTCCCCTGACCCAGTTCTGCTGCCATATTGGCCCAGGTACTCATTTATGGCCCTCTGCTGTGTGTGCAGCCGCTGCAACATGGCCAATGTAGAGTTCCATCTGGTTGGGCATGTCACAGATTAGGCAGTTCTTGGGCAGGTTGTATTCCCTTTTGAGGTCTGTCAGCCGAGCACTGGCATTATATGACCTTCGGAAATGCACACAGACTTTCCTGGCCTGCTTCAGGACATCCTGTAAGCCCGGGTACCTGCCCAAGAACCGCTGCACCACCAAATTCAGGACATGAGCAAAACGGGGCACATGGGTCAGTTGTCCCTGTCGCAGAGCAGAGAGGAGGTTGGTGCCATTGTCGCTAACCACCATTCCAGGCTTAAGCTGGCGTGGAGTCAACTACCTCTGAGCCTGCCCCTGCAGAGCTGACAGAACCTCGGCCCCAGTGTGGCTCCTGTCTCCCAAGCACACCAGCTCTAGCACCACATGGCATCTCTTGGCCTGCATCCTGTGTAGCCCCTCGTACGCCTACGGAGCATGGCTGGTTCCGAGAACACATCAGCATAGGAAGAGGCCACAGAGGAAGAAGAAGAGGACGGGGTGGAGGAGAGAGATGTGTCACAACCAGTAGTGGTGTTTTGGAGGCGTGGTGGCAGAACAACCTCCAACACTACTGTACCTTGCCCTGCGTCCTTCCCAGCTGCCAGCAGAGTTACCCAATGTGCCGTTAAAGAGACGTAACGTCCCTGTCAATGCCTGCTGGACCATGAGTCAGCGGTAATATGCACCTTACCACTGACCGCACCCTGTCCAGCGAGGCATGGACATTGCCTTCCACATGGCGGTAGAGAGCCGGAATCGCCTTCCGTGAGAAAAAGTGGGGTTTGGGAACTTGCCACTGAGGTACCGCACATTCCACAAACTGACGGAAGGGGGCAGAATCTACCAACTGAAAAGGCAGCAGTTGAAGTGCTAGCAATGTCGCTAAGCTAGCATTCAACCGCTGGGCATGTGGATGGCAGGGAGAGTATTTCTTTTGGCGCTGCAGCAGCTGGGGCAGGGAAATTTGGCTGGTACAATCTGACATTGGTGTACCGATAGTAGATTGCCTGCATGTACTACTAGGTTGTGACACACCTAATTCTAAACCTTCAGTCCTATCAGTGCAGGCTTCAGAGAGGACTGAGGGTATAGTGGGGTTGGAGATCCCAGTTGATGAGGGGCAAGGGGAGGTCTGCTTTGTTCTTTGGTGTGGGTCTTTCAGGTATGCTTGCCAAGTAACTGCATGGCAGGTCGACATATGTCTGGTCAAGCATGTGGTGGCCAAGCGGGTGATGTTTTGGCCACGCAAGATATGCTTGAGACATATGTTGCAAATAGCAATGGTGCACATGTCTCAAAAAAGGCCCACACCAAAGAACTTTTGCAGTAACGCTGAGACACAGCAGCGCCCTGCACTTGCTGCCCTTAAGCTGTGCCCTGTGGGGCATCCTGCCTCTTTGGAGATGTGCCTGTGCCTCCTCCTCTCTCCTATCAGGCCTTGTTCCCTACATAGAGTCAGTGACCTCATCATCCCCTCCCTCCTCATCACTGTCGAAAACCTGGCAGTATGCTGCAGCTGGGGGAACATGACTGCCAGATTGCTGTCCCTCTCGGGCACTACCTCTCTCTGGGCTCACATTACTGCCTTCCTCTATCTGTGTTCCATCATCAGAGCCTTCAAAACGCTGCGCATCTTCAGGCAGGCTGTAGCCAACGCTGTGTTGAAACAGTTCGGGGGACTCCTCAGGAGGACATGGTGGGACTAGGGAAGGAGTAAGTGATGCCATTGAGCAGAGGGAAGAGGACGCCTTGGCAGCTAATTTGCCAGACAAAGTATCCTGAGCCTGGGTGAGAGAGGATGAGGAGGATGAGGATGGCTTGGCCACGTTTAGGTGCAAACTATACAGCACAAGTGCAGTAAACTACAAGTAGGTTTAAGTGCAAACTATACAGCACAAGTGCAGTCAACTACAAGTAGGCTTAAGTGCAAACTATACAGCACACGGGCAATACAACACGTTAGAACACTGCAGCTAGCACAATCAACTGCCTGACAAATAGGAATAGCTGATCTAGCTAAACTATACAGTGTATAAATATACGTACAACTCCTGGGATTTATATATATCCTCTACACACTGTAAATTTACCTAAACTGACTAGCCTGCCTGCTCTATCTATCTATCTAGTAAAAAATACACTGTCTCTCTCTCTCTAGGACTGATCTACACGACACAAGGCCGCCCAGTAGTCAGCCTTTTATAGTGTGGGGGGCGTGTGCTAAAGCCCTGAGCCATAATTGGCCAAAGCCACCCTGGCTTTGGCCAATTATTGCTCTCCGTTTTTTGCGTGCTGTGATTGGCCAAGCATGCGGGCCAGCGCAAAATGCCGCAGTGAATTATGGGCCGTGACGCATCACTCGAATTTGGCACAAACTACCCGTTTTGTTCGTATTTCGACGAACAATCGAACAGCCAATGTTCAATTCGAACATGGGTTCGAGTCAAACGCGAAGCTCATCCCTACTCCTGAACTTAGAGAAAAGCCACCTGGAACCAACTCAACATTTGATATAACTAGGGGCTCAATTCAATACGGTGAGAAAAACTATCTCTCTTCCGTTAGAAAAGATTCCTGTGATTCAGGAGAGAATCTCTCGGGCCCTGAATACTCATCACCTGAAAGCATCTCAGTGCCTAAGAATCATCGGCATGATGGTCTCCACGACCCCCATGGTGAAATGGACACTTTGGAGGTTACGCCCATTCCAGTCCGGCTTTCTCAAGCAGTGGAAGTCTGGGAACAAGAATCAGTGGATTCACATATTGACATCGATGAGGAGCAGCCTCTTTTGGTGGCTTCAGCAGAAGAACCTGCAAAATTGCCATTCCATCGCCCCCATCTCCTGAGTCACAGTAACGACCGATGCCAGTGGCTCCGGCTGGGGGGCCCTCTGCGCCGTGAACATAGCACAGGGCAAATGGGATGCTCGCCTCCGCAATCCTGGCTCGAACGTCTTGGAGCTTCGGGCGGCCTCCAGTCCTTCTCCCGGCTCTTAAAAGGAAAATAAATGTTGTTGAGGATGGACAACACCACGGCAGTGTCCTACGTGAAGAGACAAGGGGGGACATAGAGTGCAACCCTTCTGCAGGAGGTCGAACCCATCATGTGGTGGGCCCAGAAGAACCTGGCCAACCTGTCATCAGTCTTCATCTCTGGAGTACAGAACTCCCAGGCGGACTTTCTCTCACGCACAGTCATTTTGATGGATCTTTTTGCTTCCCCCACAACTTCAAGATGGAGAAGTTCTATACGAGGGGTCGTTGCATTCAGGGGGTCGGGAGGACAGATGCCTTGACGGATCAGTGGAGGTTCAAGAGGGCATATGCCTTTCCCCCGATCCCAATAATCCTCAAATTCTTGCAGAGACTTCAAGCAGAGGCAGTCGAAGTGACGCTGGTGGCTCCCTACTGGCCGAACAGGCCGTGGTTCCCAACTGAGCTATCGAGACCCAGTACCTCTACCAGTCAGACCAGACCTTTTCTCTCAGGGGTCACTCCTACACCCTTTTCTGGCTCTGATGAAACTGACGGTTTGGTTCTTGAGAGGGAGAGGCTGGAATCCCTCGGTTGCGCCTCTAGAGTGATCTCCACGCTGATGAGCTCAAGAAGAGCGAGTACAAAGTTTATGGAAGAATCTGGGCCAAGTTTGTAGAGTTCTCCTCCGCTTCGGGCAGGTCCTACAGAAATCCAGAAATACAAGACATCCTCAGCTTTCTTTCAAATGGGGTTGGACCATCCCCTGTCCGTTAGCTCCCTGAGGTTTCAAATCTCGGCCCTCTCAGCCTTCTTCTCTGGGATCTCGTGGGCAGTACACCCACTAGTTAGGCCATTTTTCAGAGGAGCATCAAGATTGAAGCCTCAAAGGAAGCCAAGATTCCCAAAGTGGGATCTTCCCTTAGTTCTTGATTTTCTGAACGGACTCAGTACAACGGGGCCTTCCCTGTCCTCCATCAATGACTTTCCAGCTAAAGTGGCATTTTTAGTCTCGGCCAAGAGGGTCTCCGAGATTGGGTCTCTTGGTCATAAAGAACCGTTCCTGACATTCTTCCCGGATCGGCTAGTCCTGATACCCATGTTGGGTTCAAATCCAAAAGGTATCTTCGGTATTCCACGAGAATCAGGAAATTGTTCTGCCTACCTTTAAGTCTCCAGAGTCCAATGAAACTCACTCCCTGGACATAGGCAAGATCCTTACTGAGTATCTTCAGGTTACGTCTCCCTCTAGATCACCTATTCATCCTGCACTCAGGCAGTAACAAAGGGAAAAAGGCCTCAACCAGGACAATCACTTCTTGGATCGTCCAGACAATTTAGCAGGCTTATAGGGCTAAGGGCTTGGCTCCCTCACAGGCGGTGACAGCACACTCCACCAGAGGGCGTCATCAGGCCTTGCATGTCATCTGTAAAGCGGCCCCTCGGTCATCCAAAAATACGTTTATGTCTCATTATTGTATCTGCATCTCTTTCCTCTGAATTTTGGTTTGAGAATCCTGTCGGTTGACGGGACAAATTAAAACGATTTCTTGTTCAGCATACCCACCCATGTGGTCTGTCTAGTTTTTTCCCACACGTAGGCTGCCATGGCGTCTTGCAGGAAAAAGGAACATTTATTATCAGATACTTACCATAATCTTCCTTTCCTGATGGACTCCATGGCAGACGGAGTTCCCACCCTAGAAAAGTAAGTAGTCGGCTAGTTACGGAACACGGTATTGGAAGGTAAGCTGACTTTTATGGGTATGGGGTCCTATAGCATTGGAGAGGAGGTGGGATTAACCTACACGTAGGCTGCCATGGAGTCCATCAGGAAAGGAAAATTACGGTAAGTATCTGATAATAAATGTTCCTTTTTATGTCCTCCCTGAGTCATGCTCTGTATCTGCCTGAGATGTGCAGATCTCCACAATACAGCAGTGCGAGGACAGACTAGTGTCTGATGTTTAATGGAGCATATGTTACTTTGGGTTGATTTACTAAAGGCAAATAGATTGTGCACTTTTGAAAGTGCAGTTGCACTCTGCAAGTGCAGTTGCTCCAGAGCTTAGTAAATTAGGTAAAAGTTCACTTTGCAAAGAACAACCACTCACATGTAAGCAAAATAAAAAACAAATAAAAAAACTATATTTTTGCTTGCACATGATTAGATGATGGGAGTCAGCAAAGCTGTGCCTCATTTACTAATTTCTGGAGCAGCTACACTTGCAGAGTGCAACTGCACTTTCAAAAGTGCACAGTCTATTTGCCTTTAATAAATCAACCCCTACGTGTCTAGGCTCCACCAATGGTAAAAATCAAAAGGAATGTATAGTAAATGAAGATGGTCACAATCCCATATGCATGCATAAACTATATACAAGGGAAAAATAAACTAGTATCCAACGCATGTGTTCCCCAGGCAAGAACATGTGAGTCAACATCCCCTTTAAAATTGACATGCTGTGGGAGTTATTTACGAAAGACAAATCCACTTTGCACTACAAGTGCAAACTACAAGTGCAAACTGCATTTGAAATTGCACTGAAAGTGCACTTGGAAGTGCAGTCTCTGTTAATTTGAGAAGTAGATCTGAAAATAGGGCAAGCTCTACTGATTTTATTATTCAAACATGTGCTGTTGTTGATTTTCCTTGCCTGTCCCCAGCGACTGATCTACAGCGACTGCCTTTCCAAGTGCACTTTCACTGCAATTGTAGTGCAAAGTGGATTTTCCTTTCGTAAATAACCCCTTATGTCTCCAGTGCTATTTTCTGTTGTCTTAAATTAAGTAGGTCACTAATTTCTGTGGAAGTATACATATGTTTCAGACATTTTAATTTTATTATGATCGTGATGAACACCTGCAAATACCAGGTAAAATGTAAACAGTGATTGAATCATGACTGAAGAAGCCACAGAGCAAAAGTTGGGTACAAATATTTATTTATTACTTTGCTTTAACCTTGAGATAACCATTTACTTTTTTCTTTATCAATTTTAGGAAAAAAGTGTTTCCTAATTTCGTATCCAATGGTTTAACTATCACTTTTGTTTTTGCTAAACAATTACTGATTTGCCTCTTACCAAACAAAAGGTTATTTTTTTCTTTGATTGTATAGAAAAGCCATGACAAGTATAGCAGCATGCATATCTAATGAAGAGTCTCTGCACTGGAAACTAGTTCTTGTTTTAGAAAATTCTCAGCTTTATGTCCCTCTGCAGCCTCCACATCAGCCAAAATGTCTGGATCCCAGCTAAAGGTTAGCAGTGCGGATGGAACCTGCAAGTAAAAAAGTTGAAGTGTAAAAGCACACTCCAATGCCACACTTGTCCAGTGTGGAGGTTGGAAGAAAATATACTCTACAATTTAAGGAAAATTTGATTACACATTTCCAGCACTAGCAACCTTATTACTCCAGCTTAGCAGTAAAAATATGATTTAAGAAATATAACTAAATGAATAAATCTATGCACACATTTGAGCATTCTCTCTCAAAATGTTGACCCCAATTGAACCCTTGAAATACTTTTTTAATCCCTGGAAAACCCAACAAAAATAAAATAAAAAAACTACAAGTGCAAGTTGTAGAAAGGCAAAAGCAAAACAAGTATTTAACTGGAGTCAATTATTGGAATAGCAGCACATTTTTAACACCTAGTTGCTCTGTACAACAAAAGTATCTGGCAAAAGCAAAACAAGTATTTAACTGGAGTCAATTATTGGAATAGCAGCACATTTTTAACACCTAGTTGCTCTGTACAACAAAAGAGCTGAAAATGAATGTTAACAATGAAACTAAAAATTACAATTGTATTGTTACCTCATAGTAATAGCCAGTAGAGAAATTACCTTGTTTGTCAGTAAAAAAATGTACATTTACATTGGTGGTCAGTAAAGAAATGGCATCTTGAATTGCATTGGTGGTCAGTGTACAAGTGACTCCTTGCATTGAATAAGTGGAAAAATCTAACCCTAACAATGAAGTAGGTGTAGGGTGAAAATCAGCCACTGCTTAACCACTTCAGCCCAGGGGTCCCAGCTGCATGGGGGGCCCCTGCACTTTCCCCAAAGCAGCTGGTCCTTGAATTGGGGGCCCCATGATGGCACAGAGAGTGATGGATACACAGGGAAGGCAGGTTGGCAGTGGTGCAGAACAATACCTATTGTTTCACAGCCAGCAGGGATAGGCAGGGCCGGAGTGCCAGTGATGCTCTGATCCTTCCCCATGCAGCTTGAATACTCGGGACTCGAAGGCTGCGGTGTAGGAGCTGGAGTGGGAGCTGCTGAGTCGGCAGCACTGAGAGCTCACCTGCAGAAGTAGCATTGTGTATGGTGTCATGGTAAGCCCAGCTGTTCAGCACTCTTTGCATCTAAAAGCTTGGAATGCCCGGAGGGATGCTTCCTCTTCTCCGTGCTTGATTGGTATAGGCGAGTGCAGTGCTGGAGGTGGGCACAGAGCGAAAAGTTTACATGCACTGTATCTCCACTGGAAAATGGGGGTACTACATGGATGTAATAATGGTGCTGCGGGGTATCAAGGGTGTATGGGGGAAAACAATGCTAAGGGGGGGATCTGGGGTGTATAGGGGGTAGCAATGTTTGGGTGGCTATAGTGCTAGAGGTATCAGGGATGTAGAGAGGCCACAGTTTAGGGGATATCAGGGATGTAGTGGCGGTCACAATACAAGGGGTATCTTATGGTATATGGTGTGGTGGAAATTTGAAGATGTATTTAATATGTATTGTTGCCATATTGGCACCCAGTCTTGACACTTCCCCAACCCGCTCTAATTAGAACTGATTGGGGCAGTCTAAGGCTGGTTGAGATGCACTTCCTGACTTGGAGACGGGTGTTTGAAGAGTGAGTGTCGCCGGCGCAAGGGCCCCTGTGTGATGCACAGATATTCGCCTGTGTGACACGTCACTCTGCAGGCACACTATTGGTTTAGCGGATGTGTGCTTTTGCCATCTCTGTGTCTGATCAACATAAATATGATGGTATGAGCATACAGCTGCATATAGGCTCCCCTTATCAGGAACTGTGTTCATTAGTTATTGTATTATTTCTGTATCAGACTGTGTTATTGTACTATCATATTTGTGTTATTATTGTGTTATTACTGTAATCCCTGTTGGAAGGGTTTATCTGTGCTGACATCACTTCCTGTGGAGGAGGTCACATGCGTGACATCACTTCCTGTAGAGGAGGTCATATGCTGTGACATCACTTCCTATGGTCACATGCTGTGATCTCGTCCAATCCGAGGTGGTCTGTGAAATCTATTGTCTTAATAAAACTGCCTGTAGAGGGCGTCGGCAGCCAGTTATGCCTGGTGAGCGATTAATGAGAGCAAGCTGTTGTTATGTCTCTTGACTTGTATGGATGGTGAGTAAATCTTTTAGCTTAAATATGGCATTATTTCATTTACGATGGGGAATGTGCTTTAAAGCACAAGGCAAGATGGCGGTGTGCTTTGCACACCCCCAATTGCCACGACAATGGTTACAGTGCTGGGGGGAATATCTAGGGCGTAGAGGGGTCAGAGTGCTGGGGGGGGGGTTAATCTGGGGGGATAATCTGGGGAAAAGGGGAAGCTCCGCTTCTCTGCCTCCTACCTACTTCATGTCTGCACTGTCTCCATTGTAGGGGTCCCAGAGCATTACTTTGCCCAGGGGCCCATGATGCTATTAAGACGGCCCTGAATGGAAGTATGCATAGATATGTGTAGGGTCCTCTATGATTGTAGGGTCAGTGTAGAATATGATTAGCCATGTACTCTGCCAGTCTGTACACATTCACCTACCTGCATGTGTTTGGAGTGGAAGAGGAACCCCACTGGGAGAACATGCTAACTCCATGTAGCTAGTGTTGTAGGTCGCTAATATAACCTACATGTAAATACAGCTAAACCTGCTAACAAACACTAAATGTAGTGCACATGTTTATATGTGAGAGACAAAAGCAGAGTTATTCACAGTGATTTTATGCTTGGTTGTGGCAGCAGCTGCTGCCGTTACCGAGATATCCATCTTTAAAGTGCCGCTGTATAAAGTCATAAGGCAGTCTGGAAGTGGTTAAGAATCATTTATTTATATGACAGTAAAGGTAAGCTCAATAACACAGTAGAATTTATACCAGAAAGTATAGAGTTAAGCTTTTGTGACTCATCAGGAGTCTTGACTAATCACAGCCATCCTCACACTCAGCAAGAGTCTTGACCAATCACAGCCAGCCTTGCATCCATTCTGTCTGGGAAATTCCCCAGCACACTGGCTGGAAAATCATTTCACCACAGAGAGAGAACAGAACAGACACACAGATCCAGAGTCCAATTTTATGGAAGCAAGGGGCCAAATAGGTATTTCATACAGATATATATATATATATATATATATATATATATATATATATATGTTCCTATTGTAAATAATGTGATTAGAACTGTATACTGAACTAGTTATGTGTTCACTTGTAGTTCCACCAAACTCACCTAACCAAACCAAACCAAACCTAATTCACGAACAAACTTTCATCAAACCAAACCAAGTTGCAAACCACAGAGTTGTACCTTTCAGAGAAATTAGAGAATGCTTTAATAACTTACAGAGAGAGTATAAATACTGAAGAAAGAAATATATCCACCATTTTATGTTAAATGACAAGATTGAAAATTTGAACCGCCATTTTTGTTATACTTTATTCAACACGTGTTTTTGTGCATGGACTGTCTGCTGCAAAGCAGCAGTGTTATATATGAAGAAAAGTGAAGTTAATAAAGATGTTATTTTAAGCATTTGGTGTGCTCTTTAAACCTACTGCTTCCATAGAACGGCGTTAGAGGAATTTTAGAGTAATAGACAGTCTGGACTCTCTGGACTGAAAAGTCAGAGATATCACAATTCTTCTAATGCCACAGCGCATAAGGCCCTTCATAGTGCTGCGCCCGCCACAAGTGTCCTGGGCAAGAGTGGAGCCCAGTATATAAAATGGGGTAGACATTGATGGTGTACCAGCTTCTCCATGCTCTCCTTGCCCCCACTGCCCACTATGGGTGCAGGGGATCCTCTCTCAGCTGGCACCATCCAGCATGTAGAGTCCAGAGGGTCAGGCGCTCTGCTCTCACTCAAAGCAGAAGAGGACATTCTGGAAGAGGGAGAACCACTTGTTGTGTCACCTGTTGGTCTTGGCCACCTTCTTACCGAGTTGCCCCCTCTTGGTGCCCTCCTTGTGGGCAAGGAGAACCAGGTACAGAGCGTGGCCCTTGTTACAGCCCGACTGCCCACACTCTTCTGCATGATACCCGAGGAATGGTTTGATCAGTGCCATCAGTCCCCACTGCACAAGTGGCCCGTGGCTGCAGGTGTGTGGCCCCTGAGTCTCCTGCTGCTGCGCTGTCACTCCGTCTTCTGCAAAATAATGGTGTCTCTAGGTTTCATATTTAGGGGGGGCACATGGGGGGACAGGAACAAAAATAGGGCCCCCCCAACTATAAAAATTAAATATATATATATATATATATATATATATATATATATCCACATACACACACACACACACACAATGCCTTGAAAAAGTATTCATACCCCTTAAAATATTCCACATGTCATGTTACAACCAAAAACATGAATGTATTTTATGTGATAGACTAACACAACGTGCCAGGTTAGGTGATATACAGTAGTGCCAGGTTAGGGGGATAGTGCCATGTTAGGGTGGCATAGTGCCAGGTTAGGTGGTATAATGCCAGGTTAGGTGGTATAATGTCAGAGTAAATAAGATAAGAATAGATAAGATAATGCTGGTTTTGTTCCCCTCTTCCTCTGTCACCTGCACTAAAAGTCTAAATGAACACATGGCTGTCTCTGCTTCTGCAGAACCTCCTCTCCCTGAAGTAAACATAAAGAAAGACAAAAAACTCACATGGGTGCTGAGGACTGATTATGGCTTCTTCTTCCTGGAACTGAAGTTAAAATGTGGCGGATGGGAGGGGCTGCAACATGGGCAAAGTATTATTGGCTAACAGAGAGATGAGATGCAAATATCTCCCCTCCTCCCTGTGATGGTCGGCAGTCGGGACACTGAAATTATCATCACGCAGCTCTGAAATCTTACTGCTGTGATGTGAGCCCTTCTGCACACAGTACAGGTTGGAGATGTTTTGCTGGATCCCCCGACACTAAGGGAATGGATGACCGGCAATTATAGAGAGATTCTCTGTGTTTCTATCCCTCCATCAGCTTGAGAGCTTACAGGAGGGAGGGAAATAAAACGAGTGATTCTCTGTGTGTAATTTGGGGGGGGGGGGGGCACAGCTGTGCAACAACTCCGCTCTCCCACATGCAACAACTTCCTCCTGCCGCCCACCTGTATACACAGCCGCAGGCCGGAGAGTGAGGGCCCACCCTGCAGGGAGAACAGTGATGTGCCAAAGGGGGGAGTCACCTCACCCACACACTAAACACACTTTACCAGACTTTCCCGGGAGAGGAGAGCACCGACTGTGTGTTCTGCTGGCAGTCATCTGAGCAGCGTGTAGACTGCCAGCTACTCACCAGCGCCACCTTCATGTGGCGCCCATGGCACAAGCCATGTCTGCCATACACCACTGATACGCCACTGACTATACCCTTTTATTAAAACAAACAAAAATGTCTCCCAAAGTAAATCCAGCTTCAATCACAAAGGCTGAAAAAAAAAAAAAAAAAAAGCAGGTCCACACATGTTGCTTGCCTCTCGGCATCTGACATACCGGGTTCTCACTGACGGTAAATAAACAAAGGGCATGGTCACTTAATGACAGATGACCCTGTCCCTTACTGGTGGCACTGGAGCTGTCAGTCAGCGAGTGCCTAGTCTTAGTAAATAAACAAAGGGACCACCAGCTGTCATTAGTGGCCCCCGCCATCGGTGGGAACCCAACATGCCAGTCCTTTTTTTTTTTTTTTTTTTCGGGTCAGCGACAGGGGCATTCACTGTGATTAAAAGCTGGATTTACTTCAGAGGACATTATTTTTTTCTTCAAAAACTGTCTTTATTTTTACTTATTTTTGACACTTTTTTGGTGAATGAGTTCTCTTCTTTGAACATGAGATGTATGATTGTCTTCCTTCAACAAACAGTGTTTCACCTCTGTGTGCCAGTTTTTTTAAAGCTGTGTGAAAATACTTTTAGCCTCAAAAGACATTCCTTGGATTTGTTGCCTAAAGAGAACAGCCATGAATGAGCTTATTTAGAGATCTGAATAATGAGCATAGGAATTGCATTAAAATGTTACCCCAAAATGTCAGATTCCTGATATGTGCCTGCTGTACCATGTATGATAAAGTATCCTGTTCTCTTTGTATTGCTTCCTTTGTGTGAAATCCCTGGTGTTCCTGCCAGTCACGCTGCTTTCATATTAAAAAAAACTGACCACACTAAGCAGGATAACATAGCATGGTCAGTTCCCTAGCTATGCTGGGAACTCAGGGTACTCTCCTCCAATTTTCAGACTCGTCCTGACACCCCCCCCCCTTTGCACAGCCTTTCACTGGGAAGCTCAGTCTACTGTTGCTGCTCCTCTCCCCAGTCCTAGGAACCAAAGAAATGTGAGCTTTTATAAAAAAAAAAGGAAAAAAGGTATTTATATATTTGTTATATCTATACACAAATGTTTTGCCTTTTATTTATATTTTAAACTGAATGGGTTGTTTCACAAAGTTGATCATTTACAATCAAATTTCGTAGTCCCATTCAGTAACAGTTTTATTTCCTGCTAAACTTAACAGCAGAATCGTTATACATTATTTTGGTCCTTTACCAAGGTCATGCTATTAATTCTGCAGTGCGGTTAACCTTTGGACAAGGTATTTAACAGAGAGCCATAAATCACTTCCGATTTACCTTGCAAAGTGACAGACACTCCTAACCAGTCCTCCCTACATTTTGCCACCTGCCGAGGCAGGCCATAGAGTAGAAGACATGGAGCAAGAAGGGAGTTTTCTTACATACTGTATGTAAAAATGTCTAAAAAATATAAAAAAAGTAAGTGAGAAGAGAGAGGATTGAAGGTGGGAGAAAGAGGAGAAACTATTAACCACTGGTTGCGAGCGGTTGCGAAATCCTGACTGGATGTCTATTGACGTCCTGCAGGATTTCATGCTGGCGTGCGCCACGTGATCAGCCGTGTCCAATCACGCCTGATCGCGATTACAGGAAGAGCACTGGCTGGCAACATGGACCCCTCAGTGTTCATCAGTGCCACCCCACAGTGCCCATCCGTGCCACCCCACAGTGCCCATCCATGCCACCCCATCCATAAGTACCCATCAGTGCCACCCATAAGTGCCCATCTGTGCTGCCTATGAGTGCCCATCAGTGCCGCCTATGAGTGCCCATCAGTGCCGCCTATGAGTGCCCATCAGTGCCGCATACCAGCGCTGCCTATCAGTGCCCATCAGTGCCACCTGTCAGTGTCCAACAGTGCCGCCTCACCGGTGCCCATCAGTGCTGCCTCATCGGTGCCCATAATCGAAGTAGAAAATGTATTTATTTACCAAAAAAATGAAAAAAAAAAAAAAAAACTATTTTTTCTTCAAAATTTTCGCTCTTTTTTTAGTTGTTGTGCAAAAAAATAAAAAAAATTGCAGAGGTGATCAAATACCACCAAAAGAAAGCTCTATTTGTGGAAAAAAAAGGACGCCAATTTTGTTTGGGAACAACATCGCACGACTGCGCAATTGTCAGTTAAAGTGCGACAGCGCTGAAAGCTGAAAATTGGCTTGGGCAGGAAGGTGCGTAAGTGCCTGGTATGGAAGTGGTTAATAATATGAGACATGTCATTCATAATTTAATTCCCCGAGTTGCAGAGCATCAGGGAATTACATTTCTGTCCTGGAAGACAGGATCCTGTTAGTTGTTCATTACTATAACAATTACACCCTTAATTAAATAATTTAAGCAGCTGCCTCTACCTGATTTATTTCGACTAGGTGAGATAATGATTTGAGAGAGGATGGAAGTAGGAATGGCGCTAGCTTTCAAATTGCACTGCTGTTGTACCACCATAGTGTTACAGGCGCCTGTACTTAATAGTGAAAACGCAGTGACATATAATCAAATACAGGTAAATTGGTGCGTTTTTATAAAACCTAATTTTGAAATCCTAGTACGGAAAGTAAAAGAAATGCTTGTGATATCCAAAATGTGTATGTAAATAGCAATGCATTTAAGTGAAAATAGATTAATTAGATTGCTTGAGCAGCTGCGATATCCAAAAATATATATATCGCTCCACCGGTTTCGTCGACCTGACTTCATCTGGAGCGGATGAAGTCTTCTAAAAATGTTATTAAGGTGCACAAAATTATATATATATATATATATATATATATATATATATATATATATATATTGCACCTTAATAAAATCCTTGTGCTAGTGATATCCACTCCAAAAGGTGTGAGAAATGACAAAGAAAAAATTAATTTAGTGGCAAAAAAAAAATTTTTTTTAGAAGACTTCATCCACTCCAGATAAAGTCAGGTCGACGAAACCGGTGGAGCGATATATATATATATGTTTGGATCACTTGGAACTGCATTTTTATCGCAGCTGCTCAAGCAATCTAATTCATCTATTTTCACTTAAATGCATTGCTATTTATACACACATATTGGATATTACAAGCATTTCTTTTACTTTCCGTACTAGGATTTCAAAATTAGGTTTTATAAAATACAATTTACCTGTATTTGAATATAAGAAAAAATTCCCCCAAAGAAAGGCGGGATGTGGTATAGGGATTCTTACTGATGCAAAATTGACTGCTATTATATATATATATATATGAGTCTGATCAAACCCAAAACATCTGAAACATCTAATGTTTTGTAAAAAAATAACAAAAATGTATTAATACATAAATATTATTCAATAGTAAAAACATTCATATTTGAAGAAAGGGTGTTTAAGTAAGCAGAAAAACTGCCAACCATCTTCGTTACTGGTTCGACTAGTTTCGCCCTATATGGGCTTCATCGGGAACCCACAGTGGAATATATTCTATATAAATGAGAAATGTAGAATGAAATAACATATCGAAAAATACAAAATAGTATATATCTATGAAAAATGAAACATGCAGATCGTCTAAAATTACTGACAAAGATCATAAATGGTAACATCTTTAGTTAAAACAGATACTAAATAGTAATCATGCTAGTGCCAGTATTGTGGATCAGGGGAGAGCGCATACCTTGATTAGGTGAGAGGAGGACCATGAAGAGGGATGCCCGCCAAGGCGTATTCTCTGAGAATGGAGAGAGAAAGCGCCTAGCAAGCGAGATGAATTGTGGCCCAATTAAGGGTCACTGAGCAGGTAAAAGCACTATGAGGTAAAAGGATTAGTTGAGGGCAATGGGTAAATAGTAAACCAAGTTTATAATAGTACATCTGTCTGTGCGAAGAGACAGAGGGAGAGAGTCATTAGCGCATATCTCAGAATAAAATCTGGGAGTGCAGACATAAAAAGTCTGCAGCAGTGCTAGACTGTAAGAGGGGTATAGAGATATTTATATTCAACTAACCTTGTTACTGGGTAGTAAGGGATATCTTTGCAGACTGAGCCTTCCAGGGCATAGGCTGCACCTGGTGAGTCAAAAACATACAAGACAGAGTGGAGTGAGTAAAATCCACCAGCCAAAAAGGTGGCAGGAGATCAGTATAATACAGTAGCTGTTCTAAGTAGTCTATACCTGTAGGCAATGATGGTTAGGGAGACACACACACGATCTCTTCATGAGCTCAGCGCTGAATGCTGACAGCTTATGAAGCTGATAATATAGTCCTCGCAATTAGGCTGACATCGCCTCAGCTGTCAGATGGGCGGAGAGCCTGATGGTGGAGGGCGGGAGAGTGACGTGTCTTGCGGAAAGTTCCCTGAGAAGCCCCGATGGGGGCGCGCATGCTCGGGAGGCGCGCGGCTGAGCTAACAGCATCAGGGAACACCTAGGACATCCCACGGGAGGGCCATGTACGCCATTCAACCAATGGGAATCGTCAAAAAGCGGACCTGGGTGGCACCCGAGCCTCCGCTCGGATTCGATGCTAATGTGAAAAACATCAGTCCAGGCCCCCTACCCGCCCACGTAGGCTGGATATCAACACTGGGCAAACAGATCCTGCTAAGTCTCAGTGAATTGGTGAATGGACAACCAGATCACTGAGTCCTTCACTGTCGTCCCTGCAACCATAATCAAGGTTGCATGGAATATTGCCCTGATCCACAAAAGGCACAAGAAAAATTAGTGTGTACAATAGATAATGCTGTAAGAGACCTGCTAAATAAAGATACCAGCAGATGAGATACAGAAGTTAGTACTGAGATAGTGAAAAAACAAACATGAAGATACATATCCAAAAACATAGGGCCAGATTCAGGTAGATCAGAGCATCTTTGCTCCAGAGTAACGCTTCTCATTTACGTTACTCTGAAGACCCTTTCAGCGCAAGTACTGTTATTCACATAGCAGTTGCGCGTAAACTTGCGCCAGAGTAACGATAATGCGCTGGCGTAACCCGACGCAAGTGGAAGTGGGTGTGATCATATGTAAATGATGGGCGGAGCCCAGCGCAGAGGCTTACGTTCAGCGCATCATCCACGGAGCATGCGCAGTGAGTGCGGCTCCACTCGCCCCCTTGTGTGCATGCTCACAACTTCCGTCGGCACCACTTCCCGGGAAACGTCAGCGCAATGCCTTCCGTTGGGCGCTTAAAAGCGCAGGCGGAAACGCCATTCCGGCGCAAAAGTATATCCGTTTCCCCCCACCCCAGGGAAGATACTTTTGTGCTGTGATGGCTGCTCCCGCTACCCCCAGAGAGAGGAGGAACCTGAACTTTAATTCACAGGAGGTCTCAGTGATCATATCCGCGATGGAGACTTATAATCATTTTCTCCATGGGAAAAAGAGCCGTAAGACCAGCCGGGAGAGGAAGCAGGGCATCCTGGACACCATTGCTGGCCGGGTCAATATTTTGGGGTACTCCACCCGGACTGCTGGGGACATTCAGAAGAAAATTAATGACCTGCGGCGCAAGGTGAGGGGCAAGTTGTCCGCCATCAGGAGGCATGAGAGGGGCACAGGTGATGGTCCCCCATGTCCTGTCACCCTGACCGCGGAGGAGGAGGTGGTCGCACGCTGCCTGGAGAGGGAGCAGGTGGAGGGGGTCCCAGGCTATGACTCCATGGAGGAAGGCTCCAGGACAGGTAAGTGTTTTTTATCCCCTATTTGATTTGTTGCATTTGGGGGGGAGGGTACATGTGCCAAGTGTGTGGGACCACCAACATGTGTCTGCTTTGTGTCATCCACAGATGACGGAGCTGGGCCATCATCGGTCAGCGTCCATTCCACCCCATCCCCCCCACGCCATCGTGTGCCCGAGCCCCTGGGTGGTGAAGAGGTGGTGGAGGAGAGTGGCCACACCACACCTGCCGAGGTCGTTGAGGAGGAGCCTGCTGTGGCAGAGCAGGACTTTACTTTAGTTTTGGAGGTCTCCTCCCCTTCTCCTGGGCCATCTGTTATCCCCTCCCCCATCCTTGGAAGCCCCTCAAGGGTGACTCCTTCCCCCCGGGGACAACCATCTTCTGGCCACAGGAAGGCGACCCAGAAGACCAGGGGGGTGTCTGATGTTGTCCAGGACCAGTTGGCGAGGGATCACGCCAGACAGACAGAACAAATGGGGGCCATAGTTGGCCACTTACAGAAAGTGTCTGACAGCCTGGGCTCCGTTGCCCAGATAAGCAACGCAGTCCAGGATGTCAGCTGTAATTGCGCTGCAGTGGTCACCAGTTTGGGGGAGGTGCAGGGTGACATAAGGGACCTCACTGCAGCCGTCCATGCTAACACTGCTGCCATCCAGGGTAACAGTGCTGCCATCCGGGACCAGGGGAGGCTGAGTCGGCGGGCCCAGCATTACCAGGTCACCCCTCAGCTCCGGATGCAGGCCCAGACGAACAATTACCTCGGCCGGATAGCCATGGCCTTGGAGGGCATGCAGGCCACACCTGCCAGGAGTGGCCCACCTGGGGATCAGCCACCTCCAGATGCCCCCCCACCCCCACCCACTCCATCCAGGCAGCTGAGGAGGCAGACAGGGGCCCCCAGAAGAAGCCCCCGGCATCCCCGATGAGGCTTTTTTTTTGTTTTGGTTACTATGATTTTTTTAATTAGACTCAGGTCATGAGTTTTTGTTTATTTTGTATTCTTTATTTTATACTCAGGTCATGAGTTTTTGTTAATTTTTTTTCTCAGGTTATGAGATTTTGTATTTCTTTTTTTACTGCACACGGTCAGGAGTGCAGGGGACAGTGTGAATGGTGTGTGAATGTGAGAGGGTGGCACTCCTGACAGTAAGGGGTGTCACCCTCGGCCGTGGTGGTGAAGTTAACCCCACGGCTGTATGAATGACGTGTGAAAGGTGTATGAATGGACAGTGACATCATTGGGGCCTTGACGCTGGCGTTGCTGCTCCCAAGTCCTACATGCTGGACTTGGGCTAATCCAATGCGATGTGTATGTGGTGTGTGTGATCTAGGGACATCAGTGGTGTACACGCGTGCACTGTCTGTGTTATTAATGTTTTGGTTTAGTGTCCAAAGATGCCTACGGCGAGGACCCTCCTGACTGCTCTTCCATCAGCAGACTGGGTGTCCTCTGGCAGGTGGGGACTGTGTGGGTCGGGGGTCAGGTCATCACGTATGTCAATCTGCAGGCCTTTTCTCATAGCAAAGTTGTGCAGAATGCAACATGCACCGATGATCTGACACACAAAGGTAGGGGAATACAATAGGGCCCCCCCAGACTTATCCAGGCAGCGGAAACGGGACTTCAGGAGCCCAAATGTTTGCTCCACCACTCCACGTGTTTTGATGTGTGCTTCATTGTATTTTCTCTCTCCTCTGGTTTGGGGGTTCCGGAAAGGAGTCATTAGATGGGGTCCCAATGCATATGCAGAGTCACCTGTAAGGTAAAAGACAGGAGAATGTTAGTCATGCATGTGCCACTTCTGTTGTGCATCACGGGAGGGGATAGTCATGCCCGACTCCCATGTCACTCACCAACCAGCCAGCTGTCCCCATACATGTTCTGGTTAAATTCTGCTGGGATGGGGCTCTGATTGTATATGAAGCTGTCATGGCTGGACCCGGGGTGTTTGGCACGGACGTGCCATATGAGGCGTTGGGCATCAGCTATCACCTGTACGTTGATGGAATGCCAATGCTTCCGATTGCGGTATATGTGCTCTGTGGCACTGGGGGGCTGTAGGGCCACATGTGTGCAATCAATGGCCCCCACAGTGCGTGGGAATCTGGCAATGTTGTAGAAATCTGTCATTGCCTTCAGCCGCAGCTCCTCAGTGGTTGGTCTGATGAAGTGGTTGGACATGCGTCTGAGGATTGCAGGGACAACCTGGTGCACACATCTGCTCATGGAGGACTGTGACATCCCAGCCACCACTCCACTTGTACGCTGGAATGATCCACTTGCTAGGAAATGAAGTGTTGCCAGTACCTTCACCAGTGGCTGCACTGCTTGTGAGCGGTGTGTCTTGCTGGTGATGTCATCCTGCAGGGTTGTGGTTAGTTCAAGTATTGCATCAGGGCTGAATCTGAAGAGGCGATACACCTCCTCATCACCCATGCCAAAGAGGCACATACGAGTGCGGTATATCCTCTCACGTGCCCGCCTCCTTCGTTCCGGGGGACCCATCAGTAGTTCGAGGACCACAATTGCTCCTGGCATGTTGGCACACAGAGGTGTTGTCCTTGCAAGTGTGGTTGTTCAGCTAGCTCCTATCGTCGGTAACGCTGCTGTAGCTGCTCTCCTGCTGACCTCTGACCGTCTGGAGTAAAGATAAAGCAGCCTTTTGTAGAAATAACTTTGCGCCGGACGGACGAGATACGCGCGGCGCATGTAGCCAGCGTATGGTGCTTATCCGTTCGCGAATCGGGAAATCTCCCTCATTTGCATATTTGCAGGGGAAATCAATAGGCGCGACTGATGCGCCAAACGAAATTATGCGCTGACGATACTCTGGCGTCGGAACGTTCCGCCGGTCGCGTCTTCGGGCGCATCTAGTTTGGTGGGGACGGGCACATAGAAACGACGGCGCATCTTCACAGTTACGCGGCGCATATCGAAATACTCCAGCGCAAGTGTTGCTGAATCTGGCCCATAAACTGCATTAAGCAGAAAAGAAGATATACAGGTGGCACTGATACGCCTCCGCCAATCATGACATGAAAGTGTTGTTGCACTGTTTCAGGTCTATTGGAGGCATTGAAATCAAGAGTGACCGGTGTCCTGCCTTAAAATTGCCAAGAGAAACGGTATCATCACATACTCAATATTGGGAGCACTAGTGCCTAAGAAACGCCTCAAAGCAGTTGGAGGCTGGTACAGTCAGGAAAAGCAGAAATTTACAATCAACATATTAATTGATAATGTATACATCCCAGAGTTGAAATGTAGCTGGCAAAGGTATCTGAATCATAGATCAAAGCAACTAACTTGCAATGTCATATAGATCTAAGATAAACCGACTAATTGTTCGCATGGAGTCAGGAAGTTGTAAGGCAACATGTTTGTTGATGTCACGCAGAGATTCTATAAAAAGGGCTTGTAACTGATATTCTCGTTCAAGCCCGGATGTTGAGTGGCTCGTAACGAGTAGATCCATTTTGCTTCAATCTGCAGAAGGCGTTTATCCGCATCACCACCTCTTTCGTTGAGGGGTATATGTGCCAGGGCATAGAACCCCATCATTGCCTTATTATGGTTATGAAAGAGCCCAATGTGCCGGCTGATGGGTGTCTCCATTAGTTTTTTGGTTACGGCTCGTACATGGTCTCTTATTCTGCATAGAAAGTTGCGTTTGGTTTTGCCGACATAAAAGGCTCTGCAGTTACATTTCATAAGGTATATCACTCCCATTGTCTGGCAAGTGACACGAAATTTAGGAGTCCATGTTTCTCCATCGGGGAGACTAATGCTTGAGCCTTTCAGAATGTAGCGACAAATGTTGCATTTCCCGCAGGGGAATGTCCCCATCTGGGTGGATTTAGGGATAATTTGTACCGCATAATGACTTGATACTGTCTTGTCTCTGATGGAGGGAGACCTTTTAAACGTGATTTGTGGAGAGGCGTTAATGAATGTGTTGATCTTGACACTAGTGAGCAAATACCAGAATTTTTTATATATTTTACGTATCGAATCGTGTTGTCTATTAAAGCGAGTGATAATTCTGGTAGTATTAGATTTGGTCTCTGTTTTCGATTTGTAAATAAGAGAGTTCCTTTCCAAGCTGTTAGCTTAATTGAATGCTCTGCTGAGGCATGTCTTAGTGTAGCCTCTGTCTCTCAGACGTGAGTACAGTTGTCATGCCTCACGTTTAAAGTCATCTTCTTGTGAACAGTTTTGTCGCAATCTTAGGTACTGACTGTAAGGAATACTATTGACAAGGGGTTTGGGATGTGAGCTGGTGGTGTGTAGAAGGCTGTTGCCAGCCGTAGGCTTCCCATAAAGGGTGGAGCAGAGGGAGCCTTTCTCGTCTATATACAGTTCAACGTCTAGGAATGTAATCCGTTCCTGACTAAAATTATGGGTGAACTTGAGATTGTACTGATTCACCTGTAGCCTAGCCAGGAATACTAGCAAACTCTCTTTGGGACCTGCCCAAACCATGAACACGTCATCGATGCATCTGTGCCATGTAAGCACGTTTTTAGATAGGTCGTCAAGGGAGTCGTCAAGGGAGTCTTCCCCAAATAAGTCGCGCTCCCTCATACTTATTGAGGGATTTCGATGCAGATGGTTTCTTTCATTTTGCCTAATAATTAGTGGTTGCTCTAGAATTTCTCGATATCCTTATTATGGGTGGATTTAAACACCCGCTTTGCCTTTAAAATAGAGCATACACACGTGAATATTCTTTTCAAACCCCAAACAACTGTTACTATATTGTTATAATTAGAATACTAACGTCTAAACATAAGTATATCAATTTTATTATTTTTTTTTCTTTCATGTGTTTCTTTTCACATATTATGATTTACTAAGATTTCCCTTTCTTCTGCCTTAGCCAATACGGTGAAATCACTTCACTCTTAAACGGAGCTCAACTACCATGTACATGTTCAGACTGTGCTGACAGCATGACGGGCTATTGTGGTAAGGAGTGGGAGGGGTTTGTTGCAGAGGTCAAAAAATCCAGGAACAAGGATGAAGCTACTGAAGATGATGCTAATCATTTCTTCTTGCAGGGCCGATCCCAAACGGGGTGCGAGGGGTGCAGTGCACCCAGGCGCCACAGAGGTGGGGGCGCTCAAGCGCCAGAGTGCTCCCCTCCCTCCTCCTCCTCCATGTCGGTGTCCAGTGGCGTTCTCGCCGCTGGTCACCACCTCCGCCGCTGTTTCCTGGCTAGCTGCCTAAGTCTGTCCCCTTCATCCTGGCAGAGATCGGAGCTGCTCACTGTATCTGTTTGGGGGACACAGCGCAGCATTTAGTTCCTGTGTCACTCGCGCTCCAGCCTTCTTGTTGCGGCTCAGGGATGGGCAGCGCAGCGGCTGCACGGTCACAGTGATTGGGGGACGGGTGTCATGTGCGGTGGCAGGGGCTGGGTTGGGTTGTTCTGCTAGTGCCGCCTGAGCGCCTCTGCCTCGCTATGTGAGTCACCGCCGTCATCCTCTCCTCCTCCACGTCAGACTGGATCTCCCTTTTCCCCTATTGTGGCAGACAGTCTGGGACTGTAAGGAGGTCAGTAAGATTATCTATGTAGATATCCTATGTTTGCACCTGGAGAGGAACTTCTGAACCTTGAACTCTACAAGTATTCATGTACTGTATTGCCTTTTCCTCTGTTTTATGCATTGATTGATTACAAGAAATCATGTATAGTCTTTTACATGTAAAATAATCACAATAACTTTTACTTTTAAGTGTATTGTGCTAGTCTATTTTTCTCTATTCCCAGTGGTAAACAGTTTTAGCAAGCAGTTTTGTCTCCACTTCCCTCCTGTCCCCCCAATGTTCCTCCTGCCACCCCACTTATCCGCAATGTCCCTCTGTCCCCCACTTATCCGCAATGTCCCTCTGTCCCCCACTTATCCGCAATGTCCCTCTGTCCCCCACTTATCAGCAATGTTCCGCCTGTTCCTTCAATGTCCCTACTGGCCCCCTAATTTCCCTCCTACTTATACACAATGTCCCCCCTGTTCCTCCTGTCCCTCCAATGTCCCTACTGGCCCCCCCACTTATCCGCAATGTCCCTCCTGTTCCTCCAATGTCCCTACTGGCCCCCTAATGTTCCTCCTGTCCCCCCACTTATCCCAAATGTTTCTCCTGTCCCTTCAATGTCCCTACTGGCCCCCTAATGTCCCTTCTGTCCCCCCCACTTTTCCGCAATGTCCCTCCAATGTCCCTACTGGCCCCCAAATGTTCCTCCTGTCCCCCCAATGTTCCTCCTGTCCCCCCAATGTTCCTCCTGCCACCCCACTTATCCGCAATGTCCCTCTGTCCCCCACTTATCAGCAATGTCTCTGTCCCCCCAATGCTTCTCCTGTCTCCCCACTTATCTGCAATGTTCCTCCTCCCCCCAATGCTCCTCCTGTCCCCCCACTTATCCGCAATGTCCCTTCTGTCCCCCCAATTATCCGCAATGTCCCTTCTGTCCCCCCACTTATCCGCAATGTCCCTCCTGTCCCCCCCAATTATCCCCAATGTTCCTCCTGTTCCTCCAATGTCCCTACTGGCCCCCTAATGTCCCTCCTACTTATACACAATGTCCCCCCTGTTCCTCCAATGTCCCTACTGGCCCCCTAATGTCCCTCCTGCCCCCCCACTTATCCGCAATGTCCCTCCTGTTCCTCCAATGTCCCTACTGGCCCCCTAATGTTCCTCCTGTCCCCCCCACTTTTCCGCAATGTCCCTCCCTCCAATGTCCCTACTGGCCCCCTAATGTTTCTCCTGTCCCCCCACTTATCCCAAATGTTCCTCCTGTCCCCCCAATGCTTCTCCTGTCCCCCCACTTATCCGCAATGTCTCTCCGTCCCCCCAATGCTCCTCCTGTCCCCCCACTTATCCGCAATGTCCCTCCTTCCCCCCAATGCTCCGCCTGTCCCCCCACTTATCCGCAATGTCCCTCCTGTCCCCCCCACTTATCCACAATGTCTCTTCTGTCCCCCCACTTATCCGCAATGTCCCTCCTGTCCCCCCCCACTTATCCACAATGTCTCTTCTGTCCCCCACTTATCTGCAAAGTCCCTCCTGTCCCCCATAATTATCCCCAATGTTCCTCTTGTCCCTCCAATTATCCACAATGTTCCTCCTGTCCCTCCAATGTCCCTACTGGCCCCCTAATGTCCCTCCTGTCCCCCCCACCACTTATCCGCAATGTCCCTCCTGTCCCCGAATGCTCCTCCTGTTCCCCCACTTATCCCCAATGTTCCATCTGTCCCCCCAATAACCCCCAATGTCCCCCTAATGTTCCTCCTGTCCCCTCACTTATCCCAAATGTTCCTCCTGGCCCCCCAATGTTCCTCCTGGTCCCCCTCTTATCCCCAGTGTCCCTTCCAATGTTCCTCCTGTCCCTCCAATATTCCTCCTATCCTCCCACTTATCCTCAATGTCCCTCTTGTCCCGCCCACTTATCCCCAGTGTCCCTCCCATCCTCCCAATGTTCCTCCTGCTCCCCCCCATTTATACCCATTATCACACTTATCCTATATATATATATATATATAGGATAAGTGCATATATATATATTGCAAATGTTCCCCTCCCCCCACTTATCCCCACTGTCCCTCCTGTCCCACCACTTATGCAAAATGTTTCTGCTATCCTCCCATGTATCCCTAATATCCTGTCCCTCCACTTATGCCAAATGTTTCTCCTATCCTCCCATGTATCCCTAATATCCCCCACTTATCCCAAGGTGTCCCCCTCTCCTCCCACTTATCCAAAACATCCCCCACTTAGGACCAATGTTCCAACTCTTCCCTAAGTTAAAAATGAGCACATTGCCAACCCCCCCATTTAGCACCAATGCCCATTGCAGTCTCTGACCAACTCCTGTACTATGTCTGCAGTCTCTGATCATCTCCTGTACTATGTCTGCAGTCTCTGATCATTTCCTGTACTATGTCTGCAGTCTCTGATCATCTCCTGTAGTGTTTCTGCAGTCCCTGACCATCTCCTGTGCTATGTCTGCAGTCCCTGACCATCTCCTGTGCTATGTCTGCAATCTCTGACCATCTCCTGTGCTATGTCTGCAGTCTCTCACCATCTCCTGTGCTATGTCTGCAGTCTCTCACCATCTCCTGTGCTATGTCTGCAGTCTCTCACCATCTCTTGTGCTATTTCTGCAGTCTCTGACCACCTCCTGTATTAAATCTGTACTCTCTGACTGTCTCTTGTATCATGTCTGCAGTCTCTGACCTTCTCCTGTACCATGTCTGGGGACTCGTTCTAACAGACTCTCTAACAGAATCCCCCTCTGTGTGCATCAGAGAGACTCCCCATGATCTTTATTGTTAAAAGATCAAGGGAAGATCCCAGGGTAGCGAAGACTTCGTAGGGGAGCATCTCTGTGTTTGAGTCGTTGCCATAGAAACATGTATAGAGGGGAGGAGCTTGTAAGATGACCACGCCCATGTGGGGGCGCCAGAAATATTTCTGCACCCAGGCGTCTGTGACCCTAGGATCGGCCCTGTCTTCTTGGGGTTGCAAAAACTGGTAGAACGGAAAACTCGCCTATTTTGGCATAGACAATTCTTTGAACAATATATAGAAAGTAAGATTGTACCTTGGGGTTTAAGGGTGCAAATCTTTCCAAATATCAACAAATGATTGTGGATGGTGCTGTCATTTGCATTGACACTGTGTGAGCAGCGCGATTCGTCCCGCCCCATCCCCTGTTCGGAATTCAGTGATTGGGCTTTCTTGCTGTCACTCACATTGTTACAGTTCGTCCTGCCCCATCCCTTATGGAAGAGTGAGTGATGGAGCTTTTCTCCTATCCACTCACATACTGTGTGCTGACGTCATTTCCGGTGCCAACCATTAGGGACTTCCGGTATTGTGCCATGATGCCATTTCCGGTGTGTGGAGCGCAAACAGAGGAAGTAAGTGAGGGCATGGAACGCACACCACTTTACAGCATAACGCACGGGTGCAGAGGCTCATGTAAGTGATTAGGGTACTATATTAACGCGCAGGAGGTGCATTGGTTCAGTTCCCATCCCCAGTTGAAGTCTTTGCAGGCGAAACCGGTCGGGTTGAACCTTTCCAAACACCTCCACTGCGCATATGAATTTTTTCCTATAGTGGTTGTGTATTTTGGCTGTGGGACATTTTTTTACTGATCGAGACATTTTTAATTTGTGTTTTTACTATTTTATTTGATTATTGCACGTTTTTTTGCTGTGATCTGCGTGCTTAATAAAACGTTTTTACACTATGAGGAGGTCTTCCCCCTTTTTTTCCTTTTTCTTTCCCGTGATTGGGAAATTTTCTGAAGGACTTGCCTCACCCCATTGGGAATCCGGCGACTTCCCCTACCAGCTTCTTCCTTGGACCTTCTATGGAGAGTCTGAAGTGAGAATCATATCTGCATCCCATTCCACACAAGCCTGCATGATCCATTTACCGTACGGTGTCAGTGGATCAACAACAGCTGGTAAGGGTATTTTATTCATCTATATACTGTATCACGGATTGTCAGTATGAAGATGGGGAGGTCATAGCAAAGAACAACTTAAAGTAAAAACTACGAAGTCTAAGGACACTATTGAAGATATCCATCTATCATTCACCTTTTTTTGGGACTTAATAACACATGGTGTTTGCTGAACGCGATATCCAGCTTGCTTTTCATGTTTTTCTATTTGTTTTTGATTATCTAGGTGTATAGTCGCAAGTCTATCCCCTAACAGATTACCACACTTTTTGATTTACCTGCTTCAGTAGAAGCTCCTTCTGTACATTTTTACACGGTGCTCACCGGATTTAAATATCCCACCTGATTTCACAGTATTTATCTATTAGGATCACTTGCAGATTCACCTGCTTCAGGTGAAGCTCCTACTGTAATATTTTTGGCGCTGCACTTTTTTTCTTTTTTTGCCTTACCTGTTATCCACTGGTGTGTTGGCTGCCTCCAATCAATTATTGAATAGATTTTCATTATATATATTGATTTGTATTCACTTTGTGTACATCACCGTCAGTTTTTAGCGCAATATTTTTTGTTTATAACTTGTTTTGTATCTGGATTTGGTTATATTGCTGCTTTACATGATGGATGTTTTTGATTATTGCAGTAATCGCACATTTAATACTGAAGGTGTATTTACCATTCTAAAAACCGATTCAGAAATGGGCAGTTTGTTTATTAGACTCAAGAATGTGATGACCTCAGAGCTCCATCTTCAATGGGACGTTGCATTTCTTGAACAATATGTGAAAGAACATATGGTTCCTAGAGGATTAAGATGGGATGTACATCCCCAACAGGGAGACCCAGACGTAGAATCTTGGTATCAATTTTTTAACCTTCAGGGCATTTCCCTTTTAAATTTCCTAATAGAAAGAAAGAAGTCTCGGATGCTAATTCTGGATAGAGAGATTAAAGAAATTAAAGACAAACTCCTCCTATCCAAAACCACAGCTGAGTACACTACATTTATATCAAAAATAGTAAACAACAAGTCCATTCAAGTCTTGTAAATCACTAAAAGCAGCGCTAATCATCACTCTCATCCGACTGATAAATCATTTCCTACGAACAGTTCATAAGAAGTATGGCAGACAAGCAAAGCGTATCGCCCTGTGATTAATGTTGGTTCAGAAGGTTTTTCTTCACTCCAAAATAACATCCACCATGTATCACAAGCCCCCTTTCGGGTATGTACTCACCAGAAAGCTGAGTATAGTAGGCACTGCATGAAGGTGTCTTTAATCAACTCCAGGCTCACACTCCGTTTGATCTCCCCAAATGGTGCTGTAAGTATCCACACTTGTCCGGGTTCATAAAAAATAAAAGGCTCACAATAGTGTAATCCCGTCTCTCTTCATTTATTTAAAAATCTCTCTTGACACAGTGTATAGCATGTACAGTCCCAAATGATTAGAATTACTTTCAATATTCATTATATGGACGCCCCGTCTATCCTGTTTCACACAATCATTAAGCTGGCTTCAATAAAGTTTACTGCGTCCACCGCAGACACTCTCAGCGTTACTTCCCTATGTGTGCGAGTCAGATGGAGCGCAGATGGAGCGCACAGCGTCAATAGGTTACTTCCTGATGCCGTGAGGTTATCCCTGACGTTTCGTCTTACGACTTCTTCTGAGGGTTAACCACAATCAACCAAAATCCACCCATCCGGGGGATTTTCACAAGGGACAGAGAAACCACCCCAAAGGGGGAGAACAAAGCGGGGGTCGAGAGGAGGGCGGCGCGCCCGGAAGAAAAAGACCAAGGGTCTAGCAGGCACCGGGGTTTTCAATTTAAGCAAAGTTGAATTCACCGATGCCGAAAAAACGGTCTTAGAAAAAAGGTTTGAAATTTGTCCCCCCAAAGAGCCTCAATAAATTTAATACATTTATTGACGTCCAAAAATTTATACGGAAACTAAATATCAAAAGATATTTCATCTCAAATCCGTGTAGACCCAATCTTCCGGAAGTTTCCAGCCAGATTGTACACACTGGACTTTCCAATCCATTGCTCTTTAATCCCCCCTGCCCGATGGCTCCTAGCATTATAGTGTTTAGAGACCTAGTTTTAAAAGATCTGGAGGAACTCCCGGAGAAAAGGTTTTTCCCTGACCCCAATATAAAAATCGGTCTAAAAACCCTATGCGAAAGAAAGGACCTAGTGGTCCGCCCGGCCGATAAAGGTGGGGGGATCGTTGTTCTAGACAAAACGGCCTACAATGAGGAAATGTCTAACATATTGGGGGACCATCATACCTACGTTAAACTACCTTCAAACCCCACTGTAAGCTTTACTTCTTCCTTGAAGAAACTTATTGAAAAAGGAGGAAAGAAGGGTATTCTTGACAATAAAGAACGGTGCTATCTGGTCCCCAGGGTCCCACGCATCCCAGTGATTTATTACTTGCCCAAGATTCACAAAAGCATCACTTGTCCACCGGGGCGCCCTATTATCAGCGGAATCAATTCCGTTACCGCAAGGGTAGGGAAATATATCGATTTTCACCTCCAACCCATTGTCAAAAATGTATACTTCATATCTGAAGGACACACGGCACACCATCGCCAAGTTGGAGGAAGTGATATACACAGACGGCATCCTGCTGGTCACAGCGTATGTAGCGTCTCTGTATACCAGCATAGCCCACCATTTGGGCTTCCAAGCGGTGGAATGCTTCCTTGAAAGAAGCCCTGACCTTCACATTTCTCAGAGATTGTTCATCATGGACCTCCTCCGGTTTGCCACCACGCACAATTATTTTTGGCATGGTGGTGAATTCTATTTACAACTAAAAGGAGTGGCAATGGGGGCTAAATTTGCCCCAGCCTGGCCAATATTTTTATGGCCAAATGGGAGGAGGATGTCGCCTATGCTTCAGAACGACCAGAGATACTTCTCTGGGCTCGTTACATAGACGACATCCTCCTCCTATGGAGGGGTGATCGATCTTCCCTGGATCTAATTATGGCAGATCTCAACCTTAACAACGTGGGGATTAACCTTTCCTACGAGGCCAGTTTCTCCAGTATCCATTTTTTGGATCTGGAGATTTTCGTGGAAAATCACCAATTGAAGACAAAAACATTCTTCAAAAAAATGGACAGGAATGGCTACATCCCTGTCGATAGCTGCCATCACCCATCTTGGCTTAACTCCATACCACGGAGCCAAATGCTACGTATTAGGAGGAATTGCTCCGACCTGGAAGACTTTAAAGTTCAGGCAGAAATCCTTAAAATAAGGTTCCTTGATAAAGGCTATTCAGAGAGAGCCATAGATGATGAAATTGCCAAAATCTCGACCATAGACCGATCGACCCTAACCAGGGAAAAAGTCGGGGCTGCACAAGAGAAACAATTCACACACTCCTTTTTTACCACCTTCTCTACCCAACATAAGCAAATAAAATCTATTAAAATAAGTGAAAGGTATCTAATGCGCTACTGTGAGTATACAGGTGAAGTGCTAGGATGATATCAGTGAGTCAAAGGCTGCTAAATCCAAAGTGTCCACAAATACACAAAAAATAGAAAGTAAATAATAATGATTAGCGCTTCAGACAAGTAATATGTGATGGGTAGGCACCCAGGTGTAGTGCCTACCCATCACATATCACTTGTCTGAAGCGCTAATCATTATTAAATAAAATCTATTATTTGCAAACATTGGAACATTCTAAAAAGTGATTCCCTTCTGGGGCCATCCCTCCCTGAACATGCAGGTGTCATCTACAGGGGAGCTATGTCCCTAAAAAAACAGATTGCCCCCAACGTACCCGACCCTCCGGTTAGACCAACTTTTTTTCCCCTATCAAAAGGCTATCACCCTTGTAGACGGTGTAGGGTCTGTTCACACAATTGTGTTCGGAGGAAATCGACTAGCCTCAGATCCACAACCACTGGAACAGTCTTTGCAATGAAACAATTTTCCACGTGTGCGACGAAATACGTTGTTTACCTCATTACCTGCCCTTGTGGAAAGCAATACGTTGGGCGGACCATACGTGAGTTTTCCACAAGGGTAGGGGAACACATTACCAAGATCTTTCAAGGCTATACCAAGCATACAGTGCCACGACATTATTTGGAGAAACATAATAGGAAGCTAGAAGGAACCACCTTTCAGATTATCGACCACTTCATACCCCACTGGCGAGGCAAACCCAGCATCCGAGGAGTCTCCAAATTGGAGGTTTTCTGGATCTACCAATTGAAATTCTATACGCCCCATGGGTTAAATGTAGAGTGGGATGTCAACTCCTTCATAAACCAGTCATAGGTCTATTTCTCATATTTTGAAATCTAGTTTCTCCTTTTTTTCTCCTTCTTGTATTTCTAGGAATAAGGGTTACTATTTATTGTATTTACTCCCGGACACTCACATGAGTCTCTCTGGACCCAGGTGTGATTCACATATTTCCCTCTAGACACATTTTTGTGACATGTTCAGATATGGGTGGTCTGGTACTTACAACATAGGCTGGGGCATTAATTAGAGGGAATGGGATGATACACACAGAGGGCCAGATTCAGGAACACTTGCACTGGAGTATTTCGATATGCGCCGCGTAACTGTGATGATGCGCCGTCGTTTCTATGTGCCCGTACTCACCAAACTAGATGCGCCCAATAACGGGTCATTTGCGACCGGCGGAACGTTCCGACGCCAGAGTATCGTCAGCGCTTAATTTCGCTGGGCGCATCAGTCGCGCCTATTGATTTCCCCTGCAAATATGCAAATGAGGGATTTTTCCCAATTCACGAACGGATTAGCACCATACGCTGGCTACATGCGCCGCGCGTATCTCGTCCGTCCGGCGCAAAGTTATTTCTACAAAAGGCTGCTTTATCTTTACTCCAGACGGTCACAGGTCAGCAGGAGAGCAGCTACAGCAGCGTTACCGACGATAAGAGCTAGCTGAGCACCCCCACTTGCAGGACAACACCTCTGTCCATGCTTGTCTGTCAAATTTTACAGCCATGGAGGAAGACATCATAGGTCTCCATAGCCGAGATGACGGCTGACAGCTCCTGGCCATTAAAGTTCAGCTTTCTCCTGTGTGTTTGCGGGGAACGGGAGCAGCCATCTCAGAACAAAAGTAACATCACTGCGGGGAGGGGGAGCAGGATATACTTTAGTGCCGGAATGGCGCTTCTACGGGCACATTTAAACGCCCAACGGAAGGCATTGCGCTGACGTTTCCCGTGAAGTGGTGCCGACGGAAGTTGTGAGCATGCGCACAAAGGGGGCGAGTGGAGCCTCACTCACTGCGCATGCTCCGTGGTTGATGCGCTGAACGTAAGCCTCTGCACTGGGCTCCGCCCATCATTTACATATGATCACACCCACTTCCCCTTGCGTCGGGTTACGCCAGCGCATTATCGTTACTCTGGCGCAAGTTTACGCGCAACTGCTATGTGAATAACAGTACTTGCGCCGAAAGGGTCTTCAGAGTAACGTAAATGAGAAGCGTTACTCCAGAGGAAAGATACTCTCATCTACCTGAATCTGGCCCAGAGTGTATCTATTTTAACATATCCCCTTCCCAGTACAGTTAATCCCCCCTTTTTCCTATAATTTTTTTCTTCCACACATTTATGTCAGGGGTTTTGTTCTCCTGGCCGGCATGTGTTTAATTACCCATGTCACCTTGCTATCCACCCTTGTTAATATTATGCTTCTGTTTGTGGATTGTTATATTGGCAGGGATCTACAGTGATTTTTTGCTGCTTCCTTGGTTCCACAATGATTGTGGATGGTGCTGTCATTTGCATTGACACTGTGTGAGCAGCGCGATTCGTCCCACCCCATCCCCTGTGCGGAATTGAGTGATTGGGCTTTCCTGCTGTCACTCACATTGTTCCCTTATGGAAGAGTGAGTGATGGAGCTTTTCTCCTATCCACTCACATACTGTGTGCTGACGTCATTTCCGGTGCCAACCATTAGGGACTTCCGTTATTGCCCCATTACGGCATTTCCGGTGTGTGGAGCGCAAACAGAGGAAGTAAGTGAGGGCATGGAACGCACGCCACTTTACAGCATAACGCACGGGTGCAGAGGCTCATGTAAGTGATTAGGGTATAACGTGCATGAGGTGCATTGGTTCAGTTCCCATTCCCAGTCTTTGCAGACGAAACCGGTCGGGTTGAACCTTTCCAAACACCTCCACTGCGCATATGAATTTTTTCCTATAGTGGTTGTGTATTTTGGCTGTGGGACATTTTTTACTGATCGAGACATTTTTAATTTGTGTTTTTACTATTTTATTTAATTATTGCACGTTTTTTTGCTGTGATCTGCGTGCTTAATAAAACGTTCCCCCTTTTTTTCCTTTTTTTTCCCGTGATTGGGAAATTTTCTGAAGGACTTGCCTCACCCCATTGGGAATCCGGCGACTTCCCCTACCAGCTTCTTCCTTGGACCTTCTATGGAGAGTCTGAAGTGAGAATCATATCTGCATCCCATTCCAAGGAGGGCGGTCGGCCCACACAAGCCTGCATGATCCATTCACCGTACGGTGTCAGTGGATCAACAACAGCTGGTAAGGGTATTTTATTCATCTATATATCACGGATTGTCAGTATGAAGATGGGGAGGTCATAGCAAAGAACAACTTAAAGTAAAAACTACGAAGTCTAAGGACACTATTGAAGATATCCATCTATCATTCACCTTTTTTTGGGACTTAATAACACATGGTGTTTGCTGGACGCAATATCCAGCTTGCTTTTCATGTTTTTCTATTTGTTTTTGATTATCTAGGTGTATAGTCGCAAGTCTATCCCCTAACAGATTACCACACTTTTTGATTTACCTGCTTCAGTAGAAGCTCCTTCTGTACATTTTTACACGGTGCTCACCGGATTTAAATATCCCACCTGATTTCACAGTATTTATCTATTAGGAGGATAACCGCAAGTTTATCCCCCATTAAAATCACTTGCAGATTCACCTGGCGCTGCAGTTTTTTTCTTTTCTTCTTTTCTTTTTTTTCTTCTTTTATCAACAAAGTAGAGCCCAAAGTCAAAGAAGCTTGGGAAGCGAACTTACAAATCTGTTCTATTAACATTAACTTAAAGTCCATCTCACTAAATATGCCACGAATCTCATCAAAATAAAAGAAAGTAAATTCCAGCGCGATATGACAACGATATGACAACGCACAGGCGTATAGATGGCCCAGTAACCCACAACGTAAGAATAATAGAAAGACATTTGAAAACAAAAATTACCCAAAAGCGAATGCTCCAAGACGTCCTTATCCTCTGCGTCCTATATCCCTATAGAACGACGGAGCGATACTGACAACAAAAAGAGGAAAAACTACCTGGACAGTAGTCTACAGGAGATCTCTCGCTCCCAGTTTCCGCTTAAAGACAAGCGTTCTCGCTCTCAGAGATCTCGGGGTAGTAATTCTACTACCCACAACACCAGTATCATCAGCAACACCTCATCTACATTGCCCCCACCCACGCATGACCCAAGCATCACAGGGATTGATCCCATCTATCCCCAGCACCTCAATAGATCTATGACCGGCACCCATCTTTACGATGGAAAGGAAATCCAGCGTTGCCACTCTTAATCCACAGCTGACAGTAACAACATCATTAATCTATCCTCATACCTCTTGACCACCGAACAGGAAACTGTACTCCAGCTGGGCCTTTCATTTTGCCCAGACGGAGAGGCAGATAAATTTGAATTAGTTAAGGACCTCCACCTTTTTGCCCGACGTTTAATGTACAAAGTGCTGTATGATAGTCTTATGCAGTGACCTCAGCGTCTCCAGTAACGACAATACTGTTTTAGACAAAGTATCCCTTCAAGAATTACAAGCTTTACAGGACTTAATGTCTTTATGGGATGAGAGTAACCCAGAGGAAGAGGGATGGACGTACCAATTACCCGGAGTAACCCCCGGCAAATTGGTACAATTGAGACTCAATAGCCCGGTCTTTGTGACCCCCAAGTCCTATAAACCCAAGTCTAGATCATTCCCTGTCCTGCAGGGCAACCCCAATATTTGGGCGTTTGTCCTGCAGGTAACCAAGGAAATTGAGGCAACTAATTGGAGGGCAGGCCCCCGTCCTAATCTAAGTCCTAACCTTAAGACGGCTCTCAACTCTATTCCGCAATAATGACGAATTAGTCATTAAACCATCCGATAAATGAGGCAATATTGTTATCATGAATAGGTCGGGGTATGAGGAGATGTGTCTTAATATTCTCAGTAATAGAGAGTGGTACAGAGTATTAGACAATACCGTCAGATATTAAATAGTGCACACCAAATGGGCACCATTGATGACAATACGTTACAATTCTTGAACGTGGAGAGTCCCACCAATCCCACGTTCTATGCTCTACCCAAAATCCACAAGGGGGTCATACCCCCACCTGGCCGCCCTATTGTATCAGGCTGTAGCTCTCTGACAGAGAACTCGAGTAGAATCATTGATGAGTATCTATACCCCCATGTACAAAGTCTTTTTTCTTATGTCAAAGATACGATTGAGCTATTGAAAATTATTGATAGACTTAGTATCCCTAAAGGAGCATGGTTGGTAGCCATAGATATTGAAGCCCTATACAATTCAATTCCACATGGCTTTGGTGTACAAGTTGTGAGAAGTTTTCTCAACGAACGTGACAAAAACACTTGCAAGTACAACAACTTTATCATTGAGTTGCTAAAGTTCATTTTGAAGAACAATATTTTCCTGTTTAAACGCTCCTACTACCTCCAGGTACAGGGTGTGGCAATGGGGGCGGGTTGCGCCCCCTCATATGCCAACCTGTACTTGGGGGGGTGGGAGCGCGACTTATTTGGGGAAGACTCCCTTGACGACCTATCTGAAAACGTGCTTACATGGCACAGATGCATCGATGACGTGTTTATGGTTTGGGCAGGTCCCAAAGAGAGTTTGCTAGTATTCCTGGCTAGGCTACAGGTAAATCAGTACAATCTCAAGTTCACCCATAATTTTAGTCAGGAACGGATTACATTCCTAGACGTTGAACTGTATATAGACGAGAAAGGCTCCCTCTGCTCCACCCTTTATGGGAAGCCTACGGCTGGCAACAGCCTTCTACACGCCACCAGCTCACATCCCAAACCCCTTGTCAATAGTATTCCTTACAGTCAGTACCTAAGATTGCGACAAAACTGTTCACAAGAAGATGACTTTAAACGTGAGGCATGACAACTGTACTCACGTCTGAGAGACAGAAGCTACACTAAGACATGTCTCAGCAGAGCATTCAATTAAGCTAACAGCTTGGAAAGGAACTCTCTTATTTACAAATCGAAAACAGAGACCAAATCTAATACTACCAGAATTATCACTCGCTTTAATAGACAACACGATTGGATACGTAAAATATATAAAAAATTCTGGTATTTGCTCACTAGTGTCAAGATCAACACATTCATTAACGCCTCTCCACAAATCATGTTCAAAAGGTCTCCCTCCATCAGAGACATGACAGTATCAAGTCATTATGCGGTACAAATGATCCCTAAATCCACCCAGACAGGGACATTCCCCTGCGCGAAATGCAACTTTTGTCGCTACATTCTGAAAGGCTCAAGCATTAGTCTCCCCGATTGAGAAACATGGACTCCTAAATTTCGTGTCACTTGCCAGACAATAGGAGTGATATACCTTATGAAATGTAACTGCAGAGCCTTTTATGTCGGCAAAACCAAACGCAACTTTCTATGCAGAATAAGAGACCATGTACGAGCCATAACCAAAAAACTAATGGAGACACCCATCAGCCGGCACATTGGGCTCTTTCATAACCATAATAAGGCAATGATGGGGTTCTATGCCTTGGCACATATACCCCTCAACGAAAGAGGTGGTGATGCGGATAAACACCTTCTGCAGATTGAAGCAAAATGGATCTACTCGTTACGAGCCACTCAACATCCGGGCTTGAACGAGAATAGTGCTAACAGACTTGAGTGCTGCATTAACATTTATTGATCGGGATCACTGCATTTGCTGCGTCAGAATAAGCGACCATTTTGATCAGCCACATTCATCCACTACCTTGCACTAGTAAGCAAACTCTTTTCCACACTATGTTAATACTGTTGTGCTCGAACTGACACCTTTATATTGCACTTATTATTTTTTAATATAACCCAGTCTCCTCCAATCAGGTTCATACACAGGAACATACCTGCTCAGTGACCCTTAATTGGGCCACAATTCATCTCGCTTGCTAGGCGCTTTCTCTCTCCATTCTCAGAGAATATGCCTTGGCGGGCGTCCCTCTTCATGGTCCTCCTCTCACCTAATCAAAGTATGCGCTCTCCCTTGATCCACAATACTGGCACTATCATGATTACTATTTAGTATCTGTTTTAACTAAAGATGTTACCATCTTTGTCAGTAATTTTAGACGATCTGCATGTTTCATTGTTCATAGATATATACTATTTTGTATTTTTCGATATGTTATTTCATTGTACATTTCTCATTTATATAGAATATATTCCACGGTGGGTTCCCGATGAAGCCCATATAGGGCGAAACTAGTCGAACCAGTAACACGATTGGAATGAAGAAGATGGTTGGCAGTTTTTCTGCTTACTTAAACACCCTTTCTTCAAATATGAATGTTTTTACTATTGAATAATATTTATGTCATATATGTATTAATACATTTTTGTTATTTTTTTACAAAACATTTGATGTTTCAATGTTTCAGATGTTTTGGAATTGATCAGACTCATATATATATATATATATATATATATATATATATATATATATATATATATATATATATATATATATATATAATAGCAGCCCATTTTGCATCAGTAAGAATCCCTATACCACATCCCGCCTTTCTTTGGGGGAATTTTTTCTAACTCATACTTATTGAGGGATTTCGATGCAGATGGTTTCTTTAATTTTGCCTAATAATTAGTCGTTGCTCTAGAATTTCTCTATATCTGTATTTGAATATATGTCACTGTGTTTTTCACTATTAAGTACAGCCGCCTGTAACACTATTTACCACATCAGCACTGCACTTTAAAAGCTAGCTCCTCCTTCCTGTCAAAGCAGCACTCCTATATTCCTGTGAACACAGTTGCTCCCCCCAAAATGTGCTAAATGTGGCAGTGGAGGGAGGGATAGAGGCAGATAAGAGGAGGTTCCCCTTTTGGGTGGAGCTCTGCTTTAAGTCCATTGCTTCTAGCGATTGTTGAACCCAGATGGTGCAGTAGTCCTCATTGTTGGCAAAGGCTGGCTGTATTGTCAGGCTGTATGGTCAGAGTCGTCTTACTGAGTGGGCAAGACTGGGCACAGAGATAGAGCGGTCCGCTCTGCGGGTGGCTCCGTGGATGAGAGAGCGAGCGGTTCTGTGGATAAGAGAGCAGGCGGCTGGGCAGCTTGTGGGTGAGTAGACAGCTGGCCAACCAGGGAGCCAGCAGGCGGGGGAGCAGAGAGATGAGATGACATCAAGTGCAGGTGATGTGGCAAGTGACAATCCGCGACGTGTGACAAGTGACAATCCGTGATGTGGCAAGTGACAATTCGCAACATGTGGCAGGTGACTTGGAAAATGACAATCCGCAACATGTGGCAGGTGATGTGGCAAATGACAATCCACAACGTGTGGCAGATGACGTGGCAAGTGACAATGCGCAACGTGTGGCAAGTGACAATGCGCAACGTGTGGCAAGTGACAATCCGCAATGTGTTGCAGGTGATGTGGCAAGTGACAATCCATGACGTGTGGCAAGTGACAATCCGTGATGTGGCAAGTGACAATCCGCTACATGTGGCAGGTGACGTGGCAAGTAACAATCCACAACGTGTGGCAGGTGACGTGGCAAATGACAATCCGCAACGCGTGGCAAGTGACAATCCGTAACGTGTGACAGGTGACACCTGTCACACGTTACGGATTGTCACACGTTACGATTGTCACTTGCCACGCGTTGCGGATGCATCCACGTCACCTGCCACACGTTGTGGATTGTTACTTGCCACGTCACCTGCCACATGTAGCGGATTGTCACTTGCCACATCACGGATTGTCACTTGCCACACGCATAACTTGCCATCTGCAACACATTGCGGATTGTCACTTGCCACACGTTGCGCATTGTCACTTGCCACACGTGCGCATTGTCATTGCCACGTCATCTGCCACACGTTGTGGATTGTCATTTGCCACATCACCTGCCACATGTTGCGGATTGTCAAAGTCACCTGCCACATGTTGCGAATTGTCACTTGCCACATCACGGATTGTCACTTGTCACACGTCGCGGATTGTCACTTGCCACATCACCTGCAAGTGACAATCTGCATCTGGTGACAAGGAAACAGTGACACGCTAAATCTGGTGACAGTGGCAAGTGACATGCTGTAAAGTAGAAATATTGTACTTTCATTGAGAGTAGGTGCGTAAATTGGGGCAGGCTTGTAGGGGCCCCATAGCATTACTTTGCCCAGGGGCCCATGATGCTATTAGGATGGCACTGGGTATGGTCACTCTCAGACCCCTGGCTACTCATTTGTCCATCTCATACTTCCCCAAAAATGTCAGCATGTAGACAAAGATAAACAGGAACACACGCCCGGTGTCCAGAGAAATGTGACTTCGAAAATATGGTTCATGGATCTTTTTTTTTTAAGATATGTTTATTGCTTTTAAAGACAAACTTCCATACATAAAAAAAAAAAAACATTTGTTGTCCCAACGCATTGCACAGAAAAGGGGTATGTACTCAAACAGGCAATAACAATTGATTATCATCACATGCACACTTCTTTTTTGGTAAGTTACAAGGAACTATGCAGGTAACATAGTTCTGAGTCAAGTAAATAATAATTGAAATGAATAGGGTGGTTAGCACGACCAAAGAATAATATAGCTAGAATATTGACATCTACCCCAAATTTTATGAAATGTTTTAGCTCTTTTTCAAGTCTCAAATGTGAGTTTATACAATGTTAATGTCAGGTCTGCCAGGAGACTACAACTGTCCCTCCGCTTTCCTGACCGGTAGTGTTGTTATACCAGTGTCAGGTGGAGGGACGGCTGAGATCTCCTGCAGACATGAAAAAAGGAACTGCTAAGGCAGGTGCAGATAGCCTAACCACAACCCCCAGAAACAACTCACAGTTCGAAAGCTGTAGACAGGAACCCGAGGGAGAAGAGGACAATCCAAGAGTGCAGTCAAACAAGCCAGGTAGGGTCAGCAGCAAGGTATACCAGGTCCAAGGAAAAATCCAGAAATAGACGAGAACAAGCCAGGCAGGGTCGGCAATGAGACAAGCAAAAGTAAAAGGGATATTATTCAGAGCATCCACAAACAGCATCAATGGAAAACTATCCTAAGGCAAGGACAGGAAGGGGAAGTGGGACACTAATGAGAAGACTGCTGACAGCTGGTGCCAGGGTGGAGCAAAGCATCCCCACTAGTGAAAAAGAACATAACTAGGATGCTAACATAAAACCAGTACACTGGTGGTTCAGGACATAGGAAAACCGTCTAAGAAGCTGGGATTAAATCCCGGACACAGCGTGACAGTACCTCCCACACAAAGATGCACCCAAACCTATTTGGGTTTGGACTTGGGTTTGGATGTGGAAGGACTTGACCAGCCGTGGGACATGAACGTCACGAGCAGGCACCCAAGTCCTCTCTGCAATGGAATAGCCCTTCCAGTCCACTAAGTATTGCAATTGTCTACCTCTATGTCGGGAATCCCGAATTTTGCTAACTTCATACTTTTGATGGTCATCAGAGACTGGAGAGGGACGTCTGGAAGGGAGAGATAATCTATTCTTGACAAAGGGCTTAAGCAAATATACATGAAACATATTGGGAATGCAAAGTTGAAGGGGCAAGCGTAGTTTAAGCTTTAAGCCACAGGGTTGACCTGACAGAGAATGCGAAAAGGTCCTATAAAGCTAGGACCTAACTTGGAGGAAGGTTGTCGCAGTTTCATGTTCCTAGTGGACAAACAAACCAGCTGATTAAGATGATAGCGGGGTGCAGGATTTCTGTGACAATCTGCATACCCTTTGTATCCATGTACTGACTGAAGCAGAACCTTCATATTTCTCCAGTGCGTAGTCAATCTTGACACTATGTTGGCTGCCACAGGTACCTCTACAAAAGGAAGACTGGAAGGGGAGAACCCTGGGTTGATACCCAAAGGCAGCTTGGAAAAGGGAACATCTAAGGGAAGAGTGCCACTGCGAATTGTGTACTAGTTCTGCTAGAGGTAACATCTCGCTCCAGTTGTCATGCTTCGCATTGATATAACCTCATAGGTAGATCTCCAAATCTTGATTGACCCTCTCTGTCTGGCCATTAGATGGGGATGGTATCCAGAGGACAGGAAATTCTTGATCCCCAGATGTTTTCAAATGGACCTCCAGAACGAGGATATGAATTGAGGGCCTCTATGGCTAACAATATCAACAGGAATGCCGTGTAAGTGGATGACATTCTCAATAGAGGATAAAGCCAAGCTTGGAACAGAAGGTAGTGTGGGCATGGGAATGAAATGGGCCAACTTAGATAATCGGTCCACTACCACCCAAATGACGGTATTCCCACTGGAGGTGGGCAAGTCCACGATAAAATCCATGCTGATATGAGTCCAGGGAGCACGAGGGACAGGTAACGGACCGTTACCTGTCCCTCGTGCTCCCTGGACTCATATCAGCATGGATTTTATCATGGAGTTACTAACGGTTGAAGTAGACCTAGAACAGAACTATGTATTTTGATGGCAGCACAAACTGAAAGGCAATAACATCTTTTTTTAGAGTGGGCCACCAAACGAGGGGCTTCAAGCAAAGGAAGGTTTGATTGATACCAGGGTGTCAGAATAGCTTCTGGCCATGGGCCCATTGTAACACTTATTTTCGTAATTCGAGGGGAACAAACAAGGTATTGGGTGGAACTAAAAGATAAGAAGGTGCTCGAGACTGTGCAGCCAACAAGGTGGAAGGCAGACCGCAGGTCTGCCTGAATTTGTAGGAGGAGTCAGGAGGTACTTAAACCCGCCCAACATCCTCCTTCCTGTCGGCAGTTTTCACGTGTTGACAGACGTCACTTCCGGTGCAACCTTTCCGGCTTCACTTCCGCTTTTTATTCTGAGGGGTGGACAGACGGCTGCGGTACCACCATACTAGGATACAGCTAAGTTATGGAGGAAGTGTAGGTGCCTGGGGCCCAGACAGAGTTAAGCTTCAGCGGCATGTGTGGTGGACCGCGTGTGCTGGCATTGGGGGGCCTGCTTCAACCCCCCCCCCATACGGTAGATAGATGCGGTGGTGCCTCCTTCTTCCCCGCAGTAGTTCTTACTGCCGCCTTTGGTTATGTTGGTAGACCTCACAGTAAGTATGCTGGAGGGAAGTTATAATATTCAGCATTTTCATTCTTTAGGGAATGCCCAGCCGGGGATTTCGCCAGGCAGGGATCATAGTGCTGTAGGTTGGGGGAAGCATTTCCTCAGTTTCTGCATAGGTTTCCTCCAACGCTCTATACAAGCAGCTTCTATGTTCAATCTTCCCTGTCTCAGGACTCTTATCTTAGTGAGTTTCACCATATTGCTAGGGCTCCCTCCCGCACATTTAGTTGCTGTCCGTGTGTTGGCCTTGGGGGGGCCCGACTCCATCCTCCTCGGATCAGTACCAGCTAGATGAGAGTGCTGGCAATGTTCTTCCTACCACCTATATCACTGCGGCTGTATGCGGGTTCTAACATGTCACTTCGCAATGTCATCGCTTCATTCAGCTGTGCAGTGATTGGCTGGAAGGAGCATCTTCCTTAGTACGGCCTGTCTCCCCTGTGGCATTCACAGTGTTAACCAGTGTGTGCTGAGGTGTTGTGGGGGGTTTAGAGGGGCTCTTGGGGTTCTCCTTAGGCTGGGGTTGTTGGGGCTGGGGGCAGTGTATCAGTCAGCGGCTGTTTTGGTAGGGGGGTGTTCGAGTCATGCGAGCGGTTTCTGCATTTCTATCTCCCCGTCTTAGGTTCTGGTTGGAGTGGTTTCAGTCAGTGGGCTCGGTGAGTGTTTGTTTCAGTCAGATTTACGTTTTCCATGCGATTACGTTTCTCTTGCTAGTCATGTCCTCATGTCGTTTCTGTGCGATTATGTTTCTCATGCGGTTACGTTTCTCTCGGTATTCATGTTCTCATGCAATTTTTGTTTCGCATGGTATTCATGTTCTCAGGCGATTTACGTTTCTCAGGCGATTTACGTTTCCCAGGCGATTTACGTTTCTCACGGTATTCATGTTTGTTTCATGTTCTCATGCGATTTTTGTTAGCATGGTATTCATGTTCTCATGCGGTTACGTTTTTCCTGGCACTCTTGTTCGTATGCGATTACGTTGCTCATGTGATTACATTTCTCATGGTATTCATGTTTGTTTTCGTGCGAGTCATGTTCTTGTGCGATTACATTTCTCATGCGACGACGTTCTTGTGGTGTTTGTTTGTTTCATGTTCTCATGTGATCACGTTTCTCATGCGATTTTGTTTCGCATGGTATTCATGTTCTCATACGATTACATTTCTCATGGTTTTCTTGTTCTCATACAATTACGTATCTCATGCGATTTTGTTTTCGCATGGTATTCATGTTTTGTATTCATGTTCTCATTGCGACTACATTTCTCATGGTATTCATGTTTCTCATGCGATCACGTTCTCATTATATTCATGTTCTCATGCAGTCACGTTTCTCATGTGATCACGTTTCTCTTGATATTCATGTTCTCATGCGATTTTGTTTCGCATGGTATTCATGTTTTGTATTCATGTTCTCATGCGATTTGTTGCGCAATGGTATTCATGTTTTCATGGTATTTGTGGTTCTCGTGGTATTCGTGGTTCTCATGATATTCACGTTCTCATGATATTCACGTTCTCATTAAAATTCATGTTCTCATGCGATTTTGTTTTCGCATGGTATTCATGTTTTGTATTCGTGTTTCTCATGCAATCACGTTTCTCATGGTATTCATGTTCTCATGCGTTTTTGGTTCGCATGGTATTCATGTTCTTATTCGATTATGTTTCTAATGGTATTCATGTTTGGCTTTCATGTTCTCATGCGATTTTTGTTTTGCATGGTATTCATGTTCTCATGCGGTCGTGTGTCTCATGCGGTCGCGTGTCTCATGCGGTCACGTGTCTTATGGTATTCATGTTCTTATGCGATTTGTTTCGCATGGTGTTCATGTTGTTTTCATGTTCTCGTGTGATTTTGTTGCGCATGGTATTCATGTTCTCATGTGTTTACGTTTCTCATGGTATTCCTGTTCTCATGCGATCACGTTTCATGCGTTCACGTTTCTCGTGCGATCATGTTTCTCGTGCGATCATGTCTCTCGTGGTATTCATGTTCTAATGCGATTTAGTTGCATGGTATTCATGTTTTCATGCAATTTGTTGCGCATGGTATTCATTTCCCATGCAATTATGTTTCTCATGCGATCACGTTTATCATGCGATCACGTTTCTTATGGTATTCATGTTTGTATTTGTGTTCTCATGCGATCACGTTTCGCACGGTATTCTTGTTCTCATGTGATCACGTTTCTTATGGTATTTATGTTCTCATGCGATTTTGTTTTGCATGGTATTCATGTTCTCATGCGATTTTGTTGCGCATGGTATTCATGTTCTCATGCGATTTGTTGCGCATGATATTCATGTTCTCATGCGATTACGTTTCTCATGGTATTTATGTTTTGTATTTATGTTCTCAAGTGATTTTTTTGTGCATGGTATTCATGTTCTCATACAATTACGTTTCTCATGCGATCACGTCTATCATGCGATCACGTTTCTTATGGTATTCATGTTTGTATTTGTGTTCTCATGCGATCACGTTTCGCACGGTATTCTTGTTCTCATGTGATCACGTTTCTTATGGTATTTATGTTCTCATGCGATTTTGTTTTGCATGGTATTCATGTTCTCATGCGATTTTGTTGCGCATGGTATTCATGTTCTCATGCGATTTGTTGCACATGATATTCATGTTCTCATGCGATTACGTTTCTCATGGTATTTATGTTTTGTATTTATGTTCTCAAGTGATTTTTTTGTGCATGGTATTCATGTTCTCATACAATTACGTTTCTCATGCGATCACGTTTATCATGCGATCACGTTTCTTATGGTATTCATGTTTGTATTTGTGTTCTCATGCGATCACGTTTCGCACGGTATTCTTGTTCTCATGTGATCACGTTTCTTATGGTATTTATGTTCTCATGCGATTTTGTTTTGCATGGTATTCATGTTCTCATGCGATTTTGTTGCGCATGGTATTCATGTTCTCATGCGATTTGTTGCGCATGATATTCATGTTCTCATGCGATTACGTTTCTCATGGTATTTATGTTTTGTATTTATGGTCTCAAGTGATTTTTTTGTGCATGGTATTCATGTTCTCATACAATTACGTTTCTCATGCTTTCATGTTCTCATGCGATTGCGTTTCTCATGCGATTGCGTTTTCAGGCTAGTATGTTCTCATGTGTTCACGCTCCGCATGCCAGTCGTGTGCTCATGTGATCATGTTTCACGTCTTTACGTTTCTCATGCAATTACGTTTCTCATGCATTTACATTTACATTACATTTACATTTCCGTACATGTCCCGGATCCACATATTGGGTTGTCACAGGCTTCCTTGCATTGGCTGATCAAGGTTACATACGGCTACTTTTCATTTCAATCATTTACGAGCTCATCCTACCATCTTATTTTTGGCCCCTTTTAGGCATATCGACCACGTGACCCCGGCTCACCCCAGGTCACTTTCTGTGTTGTCGTCCCAGACCTTTACCTAGTAGGATTACCTGAGACTCTGAGTACAAGTTGGAAGGCAGACCCGGATCCACATATTGGGTTGTCACAGGCTTCCTTGCATTGGCTGATCAAGGTTACATACGGCTACTTTTCATTTCAATCATTTACGAGCTCATCCTACCATCTTATTTTTTGCCCCTTTTAGGCATATCGACCACGTGACCCCGGCTCACCCCAGGTCACTTTCTGTGTTGTCGTCCCAGACCTTTACCTAGTAGGATTACCTGAGACTCTGAGTACAAGTTGGAAGGCAGACCGCAGGTCTGCCTGAATTTGTAGGAGGAGTCGGGAGGTACTTAAACCCGCCCAACATCCTCCTTCCTGTCGGCAGTTTTCACGTGTCCCACCCACCCTTCCCTTTTTTCTTGCATTTCTTCTCTGTTTTACTTCTACTTGGGTACGCCCCCTTTTAGGCTTATCGACCACGTGACCCCGACACACCCCAGGTCACTTTCCGTGTTGTTGTCCCAGACCTTTCCCTAGTACGATTACCTGAGACTCTGAGTACAAGTTCCTTTGTAAAGCAGTATCCAGTTGTGCAATAATTCATTCGAGAAGAACAAAATAATCAGGGGGTATTTGCAGATTCTCACAAGGGAATTGCCGAGACAGGGTTTTGGTGTTCTTGGTGCCAGGAATGTACGTCACGACAAAGTTGAACCAGGTGAAGAAGAATGCCCAGCGGACTTGTCTGGGATTTAGTCTTTGGGCCTTCTCCAAGTAGATGAGGTTCTTGTGGTCAGTTTGAACCACAACAGGAAGTTCTGTACCTTCTACCATTCTTGCTACATCACGGCCTGATGGGAACTACAGTTCCCATTATGCTTAGCCTCCATGCCTGTGAGGGATAAGAGAGCATCTTCACGCAGGGAGGGGGTGAGCACATTCTGCTTTCCACCATGCAAAACAGCTCAGGTGCTGGTGGAAAGCAAGACGAGGAGAGACAGGAAATGGCATTTGCAAACCTGGATTACTGTATTTTGAAGGTCAAAAGGAAAAACGAGGTAAGTGATATTTAAACGCTCTAGCTTGCAGCAATCAATTGAACTAATAAAAAACGAACCTTTAGTGTTCCTTTAAGGGCTTAAGCAAGGAGATAATAAATGTCTCCTTGGCTTGGGTAGAGGCAAACACAGTAGGTTGATTTTTAAAATGCAATCCAAGGGTTTTCCATCATACTTATCAGGGAGAGGTATCTTCGGAGTGGGAGAACCCTTGGGTTTAGACACAACTCCAACCCCAGACTCAGGGTTTTTTGGTGTAGAAGGACTAGTAGCATGTGCCGGGGCCAAAGAAGATAACAGAGTAGTGATGGCACCCAATTTCTCCCCCAATGACTGTACATGAATACCATGCAACTAAATCGCATTAGAACATGAATACCACGAGAGACATGATCGCACGAGAAACATGATCACACGAGAAACGTGAACGCATGAAAAGCGAACGCATGAAACGTGATCGCATGAAAACAGGAATACCATGAGAAACGTAAACACATGAGAACATGAATACCATGCGCAACAAAATCACACGAGAACATGAAAACATTATGAACACCATGCGAAACAAATCGCATAAGAACATGAATACCATAAGACACGTGACCGCATGAGACACGCGACCGCATGAGACACACGACCGCATGAGAACATGAATACCATGCAAAACAAAAATCGCATGAGAACATGAAAACCAAACATGAATACCATTAGAAACATAATCGAATGAGAACATGAATACCATGCGAACCAAAAACGCATGAGAACATGAATACCATGAGAAACGTGATCGCATGAGAAACACGAATACAAAACATGAATACCATGCGAAAACAAAATCGCATGAGAACATGAATTTTAATAAGAACGTGAATATCATGAGAACGTGAACAAGCGCCCAGAGGCGATTTACTTCGCATGTGCTGCGCTATATAAGTTCTTCATTCATTCATTCGTACATGATTAGCCTGCTCACCTAACACCCGACCCTGTAGAGACACTGCCTGCACCAGCTCGCTGAGGTCCATCTGGCCTTAAGATGTTGTCAGGTCTGCCAGGAGACTACAACCACCCCTCCGCTTTACTGACCAGTAGTCTTGTTATCCTGGTGTCAGGTGGAGGGACGGCTGAGATCTCCTGCAGCCAGGAAATAAGGAACCGCTAAGGTAGGTGCAGATAGCCTAACCACAACCCTGTCAGGGAACTAACAGCAGGCAAAGGGCTTTAGGACCCAGCATCTCTGGCAGAAGAAGGGCTTTAGGACCCAGCATCTCTGGCAGGAGAAGGGTTTTAGGACCCAGCATCTCTGGCAGGAGAAGGGTTTTAGGACCCATCATCTCTGGCAGGAGAAGGGCTTTAGGACCCAGCATCTCTGGCAGGAGAAGGACTTTAGGACCCAGTATCTCTACCAGCAGGTCACATGGGGATATATAAGGAAGTCTGCTAGTGTCTGCAATTGCTGGTTGATCTTCGGCTCCTCCAGTGTGTTATCTTTGTGATATTCCTGTTTCTGTGTCTCCTGTTATTGTTCCCGGCTTGTCCTTGACCTGTCACCTGTTTAATTACTGTGTTCGACTCTGGCTATCCACCCGACCACGTCTGCTCTGATACCAACCTGGCTCATGACCTAGGCTTTCTTCTGACCACGCTCCAGTCGCAGTATTATCTGAATCCTGCAATACCTCACGGGTGTCACCTGTCTGCTGATTCTACGCCAGCACACCAGCTGTACTCTAGAAGCTCCTGCATACAGTCCAGCAGGCGACCTGTGCTTCTTTGGGCCTGACCTTTCCTGTTTTCATCCTCAGGGGGGTCTGGAACTTAGCCACAAGGAAAGCCCTCTCTCTCCATTGGCCTCCAGTACCAGGTACGTGATAGTATCAACCAGCCAAGATGTCTGAGGCCGAGAAAGGTGCTTCTACGTTGGAGGCCCTATGTCAACAGATGACGGTTTTTACACAAGCAGTCCAGAGCTTACAAGATGGCTACATTCAGCTGGAAGGACGCCTTCACCCCCTTACTACCTCTAAGACTCCTGTGGATTCTAACCAAGCTACTAGCTCCACTGGCTCAGCTTCAATGGCCAGTTCCCCTACCATAGCCACACATGCTGTGGGATTACCTCCTCTGGAGCCCAGAGTTCCCACTCCTGAGCGCTTTTCAGGTGACCGCCGGAAATTCAGGGCCTTCAAAAACGCATGTGAACTTTACTTCGCCCTGCAACCAAGGACTTTTTGTCTTGAGACCATCAAGGTGGGTTTCATCATCTCACTCAGGAGCGGACTGACAACTCATGGGGCCCCCGGGCAATAGGAGATTATGGGGCCCTCCAGCAAGCTGCATGGGCACTCGATAGGACGGAGGGGCCAGGAGCAGCAAAGAGGGAACCGAGAAGAGGAGGATCTGGGCTGATCTGTGCAAAACCAACTGCACAGATGAAGTATGACATGCTTGTTAATTAACCGCTTGCCGACCACCCACCGTAGTTTTCTGGCGGCAGGTCGGCTCAGCTGCACAAAATCACGTAATATAACATGATTTTGTATTGTGGCCACTAGGGGTGCTTGTGACAGAGCGAGAACCGGGAGCTGTGTGTGTGTACACACAGCTCCCGATTCTTTCAGGGGGAGAAATGACTGATCGCCTGTTCATACAAAGTATGAACAGCGATCTGTCATTTCTCCTAGTCCGTCAGTTAGAACACAATGAGGGAACATAATTAAACCCTTGATCGCCCCCTAGTGTTAACCCCTTCCCTGTCAGAGACATTTTTACAGTAATCAATGCATTTTTATAGCACTGATCGCTATAAAAATGCCAATGGTCCCCAAAATGTGTCAAAAGTGTCCGATGTGTCCACCATAAGGTCGCAGTACTGATAAAAATCGCTGATCGCCGCCATTACTAGTAAAAAAATAAATAATAATAAATACGCCATAAAACTACCCTATTTTGTAGATGCTAAAACGTTTGCCCAAACCAATCAATAAACACTTATTGCAATTTTTTTAATGAAAAATATGTAGAAGAATACGTACCGGCCTAAACTGAAAAAAATATATTATTCTTGAGGGATATTTATTATAGCAAAAAGTAAATTTAAAAAAAAATTTTGAACAAATTGTTGCTCTAATTTTGTTTATAGCACAAAAAATAAAAACCACAGAGGTGATCAAATACCACCAAAAAAAAGCTCTATTTGTGAGGAAAAAAAAAGGCGCCAATTTTGTTTGGAAGCCACGTCGCACGACCGTGCAATTGTCAGTTAAAGCAACACAGTGTCGAATCGCAAAAAGTGGCCTGGTCATTGACCAGCAAAATGGTCCGGGCTGAAGTGGTAAAAATAAAAAAATAAAAAAACAAGATTTTACAATCCTTTTAATTAAAACCAGCAACTGTTGAGACAACACATTGGTCAGGTCTATGTACAGTGTAATGTACAGAGTATGTGGGTACAGACATGGACACACAGTATACAGACACAATATACAAATACGGACAGACACAGTATACAGACACACACAGTATACTGACACAGTATACACACAGTATACAGACATAGGGCCAGATTCAGGAAAGAAATAAGACGGCTTATCTCCAGATAAGCCATCTTATTTCTGCGTCTGAGCCCTCCTATCTATCATAGAATCAGTAACGCATTGATTTCCATAAGATCCAACTGGCGTAAGTCTCTTACACCGTTTTATGTTTTTTCATATTTTAGGATGGACGCTAGGTGGCGTTCCCATCTAAAATATGCAAATGAGCCTATACGCGGATTCCCGAACGTGTGCCCGGCTGGCGTATATGGTTACGTCCTTTACGTAAGACTTACGCACAGCCTAAAGTGGATAACGCTATAGCTGGCGCAGCCAATGTTAAGTATGGACGTCAGAACCGACATAATTTACGCTGTTTGTGTAAGTCCATTCACAATTGAGCTGGGCGTCAGTTACGCTGACGTCGCTTTCATTTACAAGTAGCGACGTGATTTGGAGCATGCGCACTGGGAATCAATCACGACCGGCGCATGCGCAGTTCGTTCGGCGCAGGGACGCGCTTCATTTAAATGATACACGCCCCCTACCCGCCAAATTTAAATTCCGCCGGGTGATTTACGCTATGCCGCCTCAACTTTACAGGCAAGTGCTTTGTGAATAAAGCACTTGCCTGAAAAATTTGCGACGGCCTAACGTAAATGAGATACGTTAGGCCAAATTAAAGATAGGCTCTCCTACCTGAATCTAGCCCATAGTATACAAACCCAGTATAAAGACACAAAATACAGACACGGACACAGTATACGGACACACACAGTATACACACACTATACAGACACAGTATACAAACACACACACACACACACACAGTATACAGACAGACTACACACACAGTATACAGACAGACAATACACACACATTAAGCATATACATACATACACAGACACACAAACACATAAAGCATATACATACACACACACATACACACACACACACACACACACAGTATACACACTTTTCATCTAAAAATCAGCCTAATTGAACACTCTGCTGCCCCCACCTCCTGGCATGCTGAGTTCCCCAGCAGCTCACAGACACATTTGGTGGTAATACAGGTGTAGCGCCACCTTACTTTTCAGTGTGGGCACTACGCTAAAGTTAGTGGGTAAATGGGAGAGTAATTTGGCTCCGATTCATAATTTGTTAAATTTTGGGCTTCTGTCTTCCAGAACTGTCCTGTAGGTCAGACTGCGCTCCAGGGATGCGATCCCATCCCTGGGCGACAGGTGGCGCTAGAGGGGTTCTGGCAGAGCCGCTTTTCCCCAGCAGACAATTAGAGGAGTTGGACATCGCAGGGCATGCTGGGGGAGGGTATATTTGTGACAGACGCCATGATTCTTGGTTCTCTTTAAGGGGTCCAGATTTGGGGTGCGGCATCCACCTTCAGGGTGTGCGCGCCCACGGACCCCGCTGGCGTGGCCCATCTGGCCGGAGTTACATGCAGCGCAGAGCTCCATTCTGATGCTGAGAGGATCCTAATCTGAGGGTTGAACGGTGGGTGATCGCCTCAGGGAGAACTCAAAACAGGAGACTTGAACAAACCATCGGGGATCCGGTCACCAAGGCCTTGACAGGTACATGGCAGCTGTCAACCAATCTGAGGGTTGAACGGTGGAACGGTGGGTGATCGCCTCAGGGAGAACTCAAAACAGGAGACTTGAACAAACCATCGGGGATCCGGTCACCAAGGCCTTGACAGGTACATGGCAGCTGTCAACCAGTATTGCATTCACTGGGAGGATTTGCTCAATCCGTTTATTCATTGAAGTATTAAAGTACTAAGCCTGTGGCAGAGGCCCGAGCCAGGCCTGTGGTAGAAGTCTGTTCCTCCCAGCAACTTAAAGTGACATTTCGGCTGCCAGGCTGTGGAAGAAGTCTGTCCGGAGGCACTTCACCCACTCTGGCTAGAGTGGCAATGTATTGGTACATTGCTACTGAGAGCAGGCTTGCTTTCTTCATCATCCAGGGCATCGAATCGAAATTAATAAAGTGGAAAATAATGTGAGAAAAATTTCAGATAAAACATAAATACAGGTTGAGAATAGAAATAAACTGCGCTGCATACATTATTAGGGTCGATATATAGAATAATGACCAGTAGTGAAATAAGCACAAAGTGCAAATCAAATTGATAATAGGTTGGAGTGACCCAAGTGACATTGATAATCGATCAATATGAGATTAGGAACAAATTATATATACATGTGCATGCAATAAAAAAGTCTATATAAAGACCGTGAGCAATCCAATAGTGAGAACAAGATGCTCTACAAAGCAGTCAAAAGTTCATATATAATGTATTCCCATGTGAATCACAGATGTATTATTGGTGACAGGAAAGATCTGAGGAACCGTGACTGATAGCAGAATAGTAGAAAGCCTCTACCACTTAAATCGTATCTGCTTACCAGCTGACATGGATCTCTGACAATTGAGATCACAAACGCGTGTGGCTCATTAGCCTTGCTGGTTCATAGGGATTCCTGTGTATACTCTCCTCCTTAGTTTCAAGTGGGTCTCACGCAGGTCACCCCGCACAGAATCGGCCTGGTCCGTTATGGAGGGGGAGGGGTCCCGGTATCCTCCTTAGTTTCAAGTGGGTCTCACGCAGGTCACCCCGCACAGAATCGGCCTGGTCCGTTATGGAGGGGGAGGGGTCCCAGGACCACAGATACCGGGACCCCTCCCCCTCCATAACGGACCAGGCCGCCCCTGATCTCACTCTTATCAGATAAGCCACAGTCCTGGGCTCATAACCTCCTTGAGCAAAAGAACTTAGTACTGGAATCAGTTGCCACCTTTTTCAAAGCTATGCCTACTGAAATAGTGAGAGTCCCTGTCGCTGTGGAAAGAAAGCTAAAATGGACACAGAGGGCTAGATTTAGGTAGCCCGTCTTATCTTTGTGTGGGCGTAACGTATGTAATTTACTTTATGCCGCCGCAACTTTTTCAGGCAAGTGCTTTATTCATTCAGTGCTTTATTTGCATGCTCCAAACACATTACAAATTGTCAAGGAAAACGACGTGAACGTAACTTACGCCCTGGCCCATTCTGAATCGACTTACGCAAACGACCTCCAATACGACGATGTCCCGACATCCATACTTAACATTGGCTACGCCTCACTATAGCAGGGGTAACTTTAAGCTGGGTGTAAGTCTTACGTAAACGACATAAACAGATACGCCGGCCGGGCGTATGTTGGGGAATCGGCATATTTGCTCATATGCAAATTTTACAACGGGAACACCACCTAGCGGCCAGCGTAAATATGCAACTAAGATACGACGGTGTAAGTGCCTTACGCCGGTCGTATCTTAGCAACATTTAAGCGCATCTCATTATGAGCATACACTTAAATTTGCGAGGGCTCAGATTAGGACTTACGATGCTGTATCTACTGATACGCCCGTCGTAAGTCTTTCTGAATCTAGCCCAGAGTCTGCATGTCAGCAGACTGCAGAACTACAGAGCATAGTTTTGAAATGGAGAAAACTTTTTTTTGTTTTGGCAGCTTTCTCCGGGTTTTTCTAAGTTCGGATGGGGCTGTGTAGTTTGGGGATCCTGCAGAGACTTGGGCGGGATGGGATCTCCAACCCTGTGTCCAGGTCTTGTTAATAGCCAGCAGGTTGTGTGCCCAGGTGCTAACAACCAATATAATCAGGGACTGGTGAGAACAGAGTAGAGAGGAAGGTGGAGTGTGTGCAGCTGGCTGCTGGTTCAAAACACTCTGTGTGGAAAAAACTGTCTGCCCTGGGGGACTTCATGCCTGAAGGACTGGGAGGCTGGTAGACCTGAGGTGACTAGCGAGTCTAAAGGGAACGAAGCCCGGAAGTCTGGGAGACAGTAGGCTGGAGAAGCCTGTTGAGGCCAGGAGTGGGCCAAGGTTTAACAGGTACTGCAAGGCTAAGTAAGCCTAGGAGCCAGGAGGCTTGGCATTTTTGGTTCTGTGAACTGTACTGGAGAAGAACCCCTGCGTGGGAAATCCTGTATCTGAACTGTTTTGTTTCCTTTCAATAAAAATGGACTGCCATGCCCTCAAAGCTAATATCTGACTGCTGTGGACTCGCTAAAAACGCATTTAGCACTTGAGTTAACACCCCAATGTTTACACTACACTATATGACGATTCACAGCGGACTGCTACTGCCAAGTCTGCCCTTCATGCCCTAGTACAAGGCAGACAACCGATGGAGGATTATATTTCGCAAGTGGTCCACTGATACCGAGTGGAATGATACCAGTTGTGGCAGGGCTTATCCGAGACTCTCAAGGATGAGTTAGCTAGGATCGACGCTCCCACGTCATTAGAGAATCTCATCCAAATCTCTATTCAACTAGACCGACGGCTTCGGGAGCGACGGTCCGAACGCACCCAGACCTTCCGACCCACATGGGTAATGCCAAAGGTTCCAGGACCAGCAATCCCAGTCTCTAATCCCCAGCCCATCAATACTTCTGACGGGGAACCCATGCAAATTGGCCTACTCCGCCCTGCTTTAACCTCTGAAGAGAAAGCACGCAGATGACAACCTAACTTTTCTCTCTATTGTAAAGCTTTAGGCCACTACCTTTGCAGTTGTCCTGTTCGCCCAAGAAAATCCAGCCTTTCACGCCCCTTGTACCTCGAGTTACCTGGGACTGTACCCACTCATGTAATTCTCCCCACATCTCTGCAGGTGGCTGGAAAGGAAGTCAAGCTACGGGCGATCATTCATTTGTAGGCTTTGCTAACTTTTATAGGAAATTAATTTGAAATTTCTTGACTATCATTGCCCCGATCACCCAGCTCAATCGCCTACACTCAAATCAAAACTCTGGAGCAATAACTCTGCTGCTTTTCAGCTTTTTTCCAAGATGACTGGACATCCCTGCTTCCACTGGCAGAATTTGCCCATAATAACTCTGTCCATTCAGCTACAAACCAGTCCCCATTCTGGGCCAATTATGGATGACTGCCTGCCCTGCCTGAAACTATGCCTGAAACTACTGTACCTGCTTTGCAGGACAGACTGGTTTTCATACAAACCAATTATCAGGTCCTCCAGGAGTCCATACAGAAAGCCCAACTGAATTACAAGAAACACTTTGATCGGAAACGGAGAGGGAATCCTGCCTTCAAGGTAGGGGACAAAGTGTGGCTGTCTACTGCCAACCTGAAATTGGCCTGCCCTTCACGTAAGCTAGGACCAAGGTATATTGGCCCCTTTCCGATCAAACGGGAAATAAACCCAGTGGCGTACGAACTGTCTCTGCCTAAATCATATAGGATCCATCCGGTCTTTCACACCTCCTTGCTTAAACCAACTGTTCCAGATCCATTTCCAGGGAGATCGGAGCCACCGCCGCCACCAGTGACTATTGGAGAGGACATAGAATCAATCCTTGACTGCAGGAAGAGAGGGAGACAAACCCAATTCCTAATTAAATGGAAAGGGTATCCACCTGAAGAGAACTCCTGGGAACCTGAAGCCAATGTACATGCCCCTAGACTCCGGGAGTTTCGGGCCAAATACCCTGAGAAAATTGCCCAAATGAGCATCTGGAGGCTGCCCATCAGGGGGCGGGCACTGTCAGGGAACCAACAGCAGGAGAAGGGCTTTAGGACCCAGCATCTCTGGCAGGAGAAGGTCTTTAGGACCCAGCATCTCTGGCAGGAGAAGGACTTTAGGACCCAGTATCTCTACCAGCAGGTCACATGGGCCTATATAAGGAAGTCTGCTAGTGTCTGCAATTGCTGGTTGATCTTCGGCTCCTCCAGTGCGTTATCTTCGTGATATTCCTGTTTCTGTGTTTCCTGTTATAGATCCGGCTTGTCCTTGACCTGTCTCCTGTTTAATTACTGTGTTCGACTCCGGCTATCCACTCAACCACGTCTGCTCTGATACCAACCCTGCTCATGACCTAGGCTTTCTTCTGACCACGCTTCAGTCGCAGTATAATCTAAATCCTGCAACACCTCACAGGTGTCACCTGTCTGCTGATTCTACGCCAGCACACCAGCTGTACTCTAGAAGCTCCTGCATACAGTCCAGCAGGCGACCTGTGCTTCTTTGGGCCTGACCTTTCCTGTTTTCACCCTCAGGGGGGTCTGGAACTTAGCTGCAAGGGAAGCCCTCTCTCTCCATTGGCCTCCAGTACCAGGTACGTGATAAACCCCCAGCAACAACTTACGGTTCGAAGGTTGTAGACAAGAACCCAGGAGAAAAGAGGACGATCGAAGAGCGCAGTCAAACAAGCCAGATAGGGTCGGCAGCAAGGTATAGCAGGTCCAAGGGAAAATCCAGAAATCATAGTCAAGATCAAGCCAGGCGGGGGTCGGCAACGAGACAAGCAAAAGTACAAGGAATAATCCAAAAATCGAGGTCAAAAAGGAGCCAAGTCAGCAACCGAAACTAAGAGCACCCACAAACAGCATCAACGGAAACCTATCTTAAGGCTCTGGCAGGAAGGGGAAGTGGGAATATATAGCGACACTAATGAGAAGACTGCAGACAGCTGGTCTCAAGGTGGAGCAAAGCATCCCCACTAGTGAAAAAGAACATAACTAGGATGCCAACATAAAATCAGTACACTGGTGGTTCAGCACAGGTAGTGATGGATGAACATCTGACGGGGCGGTTTGAGAACGCTAACCGCAAACTTTCTCAAATGTTCGCGAACCGCAAGTTTGCGGCGGGCTCCATTGACTTTAATGGCAGGCGAACATTAAAAACCTGCAGGTCATATTTGCAGCCACAAAATACTTACTAGCTGTGCACAAATAGTCCCACAACATGGACATTACAGGCCCAAAAAAATAGCCCACAGGCGTTCACCTGACAGCAAACAACTTTGTACACAGGGCTGGTGGTACATTAGGCATTCACCGGATACAGAAGTAAGTGCCGGCCAGTACAGGCCCCAAAAATTAGCCCACAGGCGTTCACCTGAATTTGAATCAAACATGGTCTACTGGTCACATGTGTTGAATTACTCCGAGATCCATGCCTCATTTATTTTTAGAAATGTGAGGTAGTCAACACTGTTGTGATCTAGGCGAGTGCGCTTATCGGTCACGACCCCCCCAGCTGCGCTGAGCGTCCTTTCGGACAGGACACTGGAAAAGGGGCAAGCCAACAGTTCCAATACAAATTGTGCAAGCTCTGGCCAGAGGTCAAGCCTGCCCACCCAGTAGTCGGACACCTGTCGGTCTAGGCGTTCCCTGATGCTGGATCTGGAGGACACCTGTCGATGGGTCGGCTGACCAACACATCTTCAAACCCGCCCTCTTCTTGCAGGCACTGTTGGATTTGTACCCGCAACTGTTTCTCTGTGAGTGTAAATTCCTCTGCCGGCGCACACAAAAGCAGAATGCAGCATTTCTCGAAGCAAAGCCTGGAAGTGCTGCATTATGATAGCCCTCTGTGATGGTGACAACATTTCCGCTATGTTTTGTTTGTACCGGGGGTCTAAGTACGTTGCCACCCAGTACTGGTCCATGCCCTTTATGCTTTTATACGGGGGTCCCTCTTAAAACAATGGAGCATGAAGGCCCCTATTTGCACTAAACTGGAAGCGGTGTAGTGGCCTGGCTCCTGCTTATCATCCAGGATAATGTCCTCCGAGCCATGGCAGTGTAACTGTAAGAGGACTGTGGCCGTCTGTCCCCGGCGCCCTCCGGCGCATGCGCGCGCACACGGGTGCCCTGTAATACCCCGGCGCACCAATGCGCATGCGCGCGCACACGCGGACACGCCAATGCACGCACGCGCACCAATGCGCGCACGGGCGCGCCCCTAGCGTCAATTGGCACTCGCTGCCTATTTAAGGAAGTGCTCTGACCCAGATCCTTGCTGACTGATCTTCAGCGTGTACCCAGTTACCTGAATCCTGCTCTTATCCTGATGACTTCCTGTTGATGAACCCGGCTTGCTCTGACCCCGCTATTGACTCTGTTATACTTTGACTATTGGTTCCTGACTCTGGCTCCCCACCTGGTACCTCGTCGCCCGCCTTCCTCCTTGACCCGGCTATCCGTATGACCCGTATTGACTTCTAGTGCCTGCGATCCAGCAACCCTGAAAACCTGCTTCTGGCTTCTGTGACTTCCTGCAATGTCCTGCTGTTAGACCCTCTGGGACTGCATATCGCTGGATCCTCAGCGCCCGGCTGTCGGAGTCCTTACCCACAGGCACTCGTGTTCCTCCAGTCCTTTGGTGTCCTCTGTACCATCTCCGGTGGTGCCAGGGCTGGAGATACAAGAGAGGCCGACCTTGTCATCTCAGTCTCCCATCAGGTACGTGACAGTAACACCACAATGGTCCCAGGAAGGAAATATTTCTCACAGAAGGGCATGTTCAGCGGCAAGAGAATGTATCTCTGGCACACAGCTTTGCGTTCACAGGCAGATCAGTGGCTAACACCGCTCAATTTGACAGTTGGTAAAGTGGTGTGCGATAATGGTGCCAATCTGCTGAGCGCCCTGAAACAGGGCAAAATGCATGGCACACGTCCTGAACTAGATCTTCTGAAATGGCCTGAGTTTTTCCTGGCCTGCCGCAAGATGTCCTGGCCCCCAGGGTATTTGGCAACAAATCACTGCACGACCAAGTTCAGGACGTGTCCCATGTATGGCACGTGTGTAATTTTGCCCTGTTTCAGGGCGCTCAGCAGATTGGCACCATTGTCGCACACCACTTTACCAACTGTCAAATTGAGTGGTGTTAGCCACTGATCTGCCTGTGAACGCAAAGCTGTGTGCCAGAGATACATTCTCTTGCCACTGAACATGCCCTTCTGTGAGAAATATTTCCTTCCTGGGACCATTGTGGTGTTCCAATGGCCACACATTTGCTATTCAATGGACTCGACATGCCTCTTGGCAAACAGCTTGGGGTGTCTTCTTTCCAAAATGGGGTCATTTGGGGGGGTATTGAACTGTCCTGGCATTTTATGCACAACATTTAGAAGCTTATGTCACACATCACCCACTCTTCTAACCACTTGAAGACAAAGCACTTTCTGACACTTTTTGTTTACATGAAAACATATTTTTTTTTGCAAGAAAATGAAGTTGAACCCCCAAACATTATTTACATATTTTTTAAAGCAAAGGCCCTACAGATTAAAATGGTGGGTGTTGCATTTTTTTTCCCACACAGTATTTGCCAAATACCAAACACGACATACTTTAAAATTGCGCACAAATGTGCAGTGGCGACAAACTACATACATTTTTAAAAGCCTACCACAGTAGATTTACAGAGGAGGTCTACTGCGAAAGTTACTGCCCTCGATCTGACTTTCGCGGTGATTGCATGGTGCAATTGCAGGGGGGGACAGGGATGATTTTTTTATTATTATTATTAAGCTTTTTTATTTTATTTGTAAACGGTTCCTTCCATTTTATTTGATTTTTTACCATTTTTATAGTTATCTCAGGGAATGTAAATATCCCCTATGATAGCAATAATTAGTGACAGGTACTATTTTTTTCTTTTTTTTTTAAATGGGGATCTAGATCCTAGACCCTAGATCTTTCCTCTGCCCTCAAAGCATCTAACCACACCAAGATCAGTGTGATAAAATGCTTTCCCCATGGGGCTGTTTATATCCGGTGGGAAGCATTTCCTCCCACTGCTTGTAAAAGCAGTCTAGAGGCTAATTAGCTGCTAGGATTGCTGAAAATAATGATACCAAGATGATACCTAAACTCGCAGGCATCATTCTGGTAAAGCCAGTACGTTGATGGTTCTTGTTGGACATGTATTGTAATCTTTTTTTTCCATGCAGCCTGTTGGCTGAACGAAAAAAAGATTGATCGGTGGGTATGCCCACCATTAGAATACCTCCCTTCATCCACCCACTTCTAATGATTATTATTATTATTTATTATTATACAGGATTTATATAGCGCCAACAGTTTGCGCAGCGCTTTACATCAGGGAAGACAGTACAGTCACAATACAAATCAATACAGGAAGGATCAGAGGGCCCTGCTCGTTAGAGCTTACAATCTAGAAGGGAGGGTCAAGTGGAACAAAGGGTAGTAGATGTGGGGGATGATCAGATGGACTCAAATGCAAATACAGTTGTTAAGTGTTAAGGGTGGGATAGGCTTCTCTGAAGAGGAGGGTTTTCAGGAATCCTCTAAAAGCTAATAGAGAAGGAGATAGGCGGATAGATTGGGGTAAGGAGTTCCATAGGCTTGGAGAGGCTCTGGAAAAATCCTGGAGACGAGCATGGGAGCAGGTGATGAGAGAGCTAGACAGTAGGGGGTCTTGAGAAGAACAAAGAGAACGATTAGGTTGGTATTTAGAGACTAGGTCAGTGATGTAGCTGGGGGCAGAGTTGTGGATGGTTTTGTAGGTAGTAGTTAGTAGTTTGAATTTAATTCTTTGGGTGAGTGGAAGCCAGTGGAGGGATTGACAGAGAGGAGAAGCAGAGACAGAGCAGTTGGTAAGGTGGATCAGTCTGGCAGCAGCATTCATAATGGATTGAAGGGGGGTTAGAGTATGCAGAGGTAAGCCAATGAGGAGGGAGTTGCAGTAAATCAAGGCGAGAGATGACCAGGGAGTGAATTAAGAGCTTTGTGGTGTCATTGGTTAGAAAGGGGCGTAATTTGGAGATGTTGCGAAGGATGAGACGGCAAGATTTGGACAGTGATTGAACGTGAGGTTAAAAGGACAGTTCAGGGTCCAGGACTACACCTAGGACCTTGGCATGTGGGGATGGGCAGATAGTTGTGCCATTCATTTTGACAGAGAGATCGGAGGAAGAGGCACGTGGGGGAGGGAAAATGATAAGTTCCGTTTTAGATTGAATTTGAGGAAGTGGTGCGACATCCACAGTGATATATCTGATAGTAAATTAGTGATACGTGAGGAAAATGAAGGAGTGAGTTGAGGGGTAGAGAAATACATTTGAGTGCCATCAGCATAAAGGTGGTATTGGAAGCCGTAGGAGGCTATCAGCTGACCCAGGGAGGAGGTGTAGATTGAGAATAGGAGAGGTCCAAGGACAGAACCTTGGGGGACCCCAACAGAGAAAGGAAGAGGAAAGGAGGAAGTAGAATTGTAAGTAACACTAAGGCCCCATGCACACGAGAAGCAAAAGCAAACACTTCTAAACTCAAGTTTTCAAACGCAAAAACCGGCGTTCAAAACGCCCGTTTTTGCCGCGAATATCGCAGCGTTTTGCCACGTTTAGCGGCGTTTTACCGCGATTGCGGCTATCAGCGTTCAGAACCACTGAATTGTAGACCCTCCCAAAGCTTATATAATTAACCATTTCTGCAATTTTCAACAGAGAGAGCAGCAGCAGCAGCAGAGAGAGCACTTGCATACATTCATTATTCTCCTTTGTGAAATGGATATCATAATGAATATATGCCAAGAAATTGTCCTTACTTTGATCTTGATGAGGCTTCAACGCCGTTGCAAACTACGTGGACGACCCGTTCGCAGAGCTCGTCGTCGCTATTGGACCCATCCGTTGATGGCACAGAGATTTTCAGTTGGGTATTTTACATTTCGAATTTTCAAAATTTCGAATTTTCAAAATTTCGAATTTTCAAAATTAGAATTTTCAAAATTTCGTATTTAGAAAAATTCGAATTTTTAACATTTCGATTTTTCAAAAATTTCGAATTTTCAAAATTCGAAATTTTGAAAAATCGAAATGTTAAAAATTCGAATTTTTCTAAATTCGAAATTTTGAAAATTCGAAATTTTGAAAATTCGAATTTTTAAAAATTCGAATTTTCGAAAATTCGAAATATTGAAAAATTCGAATTTTCCAAAATTTCGAAATATTGAAAAAATCGAATTTTGAAAATTCGAAATGTTAAAAATTCGAATTTTTGAAATTCGAATTTATAAAAATTCGAAATTTTCAAAATTTTCGAAATTTTCAAAATTTTCGAAATTTTCAAAATTTTCAAAATTCGAATTTTTCAATAAGTCTTTTTTGACTCTGTCTGATACACACTTCCATCTCTTCTGAAAATCTTTCACTGTACAAGGAAAAATAATATGTCAGAAATTTTAACTAGTTTACATCCCAACCAAGCCCAAAGCTGTATTAATCTTACCTCTTTTTTCTTGGTGATATGGGTTCAACTGGTTCCAGTTGGATGTCAATTCTTTTCCAATTTCTTGCCAAGTCCTTTGCGTGGCTGTCCTGTCTGAATATAGTTCATGGGACTTGTCCCATATTTGGGGATAAACCTGGACTGCCTCTATAAGTTGTACTAAAGTAACATCAGAAGTCATTTTTGGAGATGTCACCTCTTCAACTTCTAACCAAAAATGAAGATTTTGGGAGGTGGCTTGTGGACAAAGGTGAGGAAAAACACATGTCTTGGGGTTGTCTGCTGGCTAGACAACATGCCAGGCATTCATATGCAAATTAGACACTGATTAGATTAGTTGGGCTGAATGGAAATGCAGGTGGACAGACGTTGTTGAAAGTACAACATATAGGTTTAAATTCAAAAGGAAAATTTTGGAAAGTGCAATGCTGGTGGTGTATTGAATTATTGAATGAATATATATCATCTTTGAATTATCTGAATGATAGACATAATTTAAAACAATTTAAATAATTTTTTTACATTTTTTAATGATATTTCCCTATTTTATTATGTTAAAAAAAGGGTTCCTTTAAAAACGCTTATAAACGCAAACGCGGCTAAACGCAAAAGCAAACGCTTCTGAACCCAAAATTTTGCGTTTGAAAAAACGGCCCTAAACCCAACTGCTTTTAACCGCCAAAAAACGTGATTGTGTGCATGGACACATAGGATAACATTAAATGGGTTCAGGGGCAGTTGAAAAAAATGCCCAAAACGCCTCTGAACTCGAGTTTACCAGCGTCTCGTGTGCATGGGGCCTAAAGGTACAGTTGGATAAGTAAGTAGAGAACCAGTCATGGAGAATTTTGAAAAATCGAAATGTTAAAAATTCGAATTTTCAAAAATTCGAATTTTTGAAAATTCGAATTTTTAACACTGAATTTTGAAAATTCGAAATATTGAAAAATTCGAATTTTCCAAAAATTCGAAATATTGAAAAATTCGAATTTTCCAAAAATTCGAAATATTGAAAAATTCGAATTTTCCAAAAATTCGAAATATTGAAAAATTCGAAATTTTGAAAATTCGAAATTTTGAAAATGCGAATTTTGAAAATTCGAAATGTTAAAAATTCGAATTTTGAAAATTCGAAATTTAGAAAAATTCGAAATTTTGAAAATTCGAAATGTTAAAAATTCGAATTTTCAAAATTCGAATTTTTCAAAATTCGAAATTTTCAAAATTCAACATTTTCAAAATTCGAATTTTTCAATATTTCGAATTTTCGAAAATTCGAATTTTCAAATTTCGAATTTTCAAAATTCGAATTTTCAAATTTTGAAAATTCGAAATTTCAAAATTCGAAATTTCAAAATTCGAAATTTCAAAATTCGGATTTTCCAATAAGTCTTTTTTGACTCTGTCTGATACAGACTTCCATCTCTTCTGAAAATCTTTCACTGTACAAGGAAAATAATATGTCAGAAATTGTAACTAGTTTACATCCCAACCAAGCCCAAAGCTGTATTAATCTTACCTCTTTTTTCTTGGTGATATGGGTTCAACTGGTTCCAGTTGGATGTCAATTCTTTTCCAATTTCTTGCCAAGTCCTTTGCTTGGCTGTCCTGTCTGAATATAGTTCATGGGACTTGTCCCATATTTGGGGATAAACCTGGACTGCCTCTATAAGTTGTACTAAAGTAACATCAGAAGTCATTTTTGGAGATGTCACCTCTTCAACTTCTAACCAAAAATGAAGATTTTGGGAGGTGGCTTGTGGATAAAGGTGAGGAAAAACACATGTCTTGGGGTTGTCTGCTGGCTAGACAACATGCCAGGCATTCATATGCAAATTAGACACTGATTAGATTAGTTGGGTTGAATGGAAATGCAGGTGGACAGACGTTGTTGAAAGTACAACATATACTCTTGTTCTCAAATTAACAATTCCTATGTTCATGTTTGTTGATACAAAGTTGTATATTGTTGAAATTTCTTGAACCTATATAGCAGAACCCTAGAACAGGACATAACCCTGGATTTAGCCCAGATCAGACTGGTTACACGGCTTATCCCTTAAGCGATCCAGGGTCGATAGTTAGTTAGTCACATAGCTAGTCATTTAGTTAGTCAGTTACTATATTTGCTTATTCACTTTGCCACCAATGACTTTGTATGCATTGTTTAATTACCTGTAAATTGTCTCTCTTGTACCAAAGATATTTAGGTTTACAAGTCAAGAAGTTTCTCTTATGATGTATACCCTCTATTGTACCCTTTTTTATTCTATCATTGTTGTTATGCACTTTTACATTCTTTATCACATAAATAAAGATATTTTGACAAGGAAAGTACAACATATAGGTTTAAATTCAAAAGGAAAATTTTGCAAAGTGCAATGCTGGTGGTGTATTGAATTATTGAATGAATATATATCATCTTTGAATTATCTGAATGATAGACATAATTTAAAACGATTTAAATAATTTTTTTAAATTTTTTAATGATATTTCCCTATTTTATTATGTTAAAAAAAGGGTTCCTTTAAAAATGCTTATAAACGCAAAGGCGGCTAAACGCGGGTGCCGCGTTTAGACGCGTTTAGCGGCATTTAGCGTTTAAAACGCAAAAGCAAACGCTTCTGAACCCAAAATTTTGCGTTTAAAAAAACGGCCCTAAACCCAACTGCTTTTAACCGCCAAAAAACGTGATTGTGTGCATGGACACATAGGATAACATTAAATGGGTTCAGGGGCAGTTGAAAAAAATGCCCAAACGCCTCTGAACTCGAGTTTACCAGCGTCTCGTGTGCATGGGGCCTAAAGGTACGGTTGGATAAGTAAGTAGAGAACCAGTGAAGAGTACAGTCATGGAGACCAAAGGTGTGGAGTTTTTTGAGGAGGAGTGGGTGGTTAACCCAATCGAAGGTGGCAGAGAGGTCCAGGAATAGGAGCACAGAATAGTGTCCCTTAGTTTTGGCCGTTAGTACATCGTTTGTTAGTTTTAGGAGAGCAGTTTCTGTGGAATGTTGAGGACGAAATCCAGACTGAAAGGGATCAAGAAGGTTATTATCAGCAAGGCGGACGCTCAGTCGGTTGTAGACTAGACGTTCAAGGAGTTTGGATAAAAAGGGGAGCAAGGAGATGGGATGTAGGTTGTCAAGATTGGATGGGTCCAGTAAGGGGTTTTTAAGTATGGGGCTGACTAGTGCATGTTTCAAAGAGTTAGGGAAGATGCCAGAAGAGAGGGAGAGAGGGAAGATGTGGGTTAGAGTGTAGAATAGAGTCAGAGGGTGAACGTAGCATTTGCGAGGGAACAGGACCCAGAGCGCAGGTGGTAAGATGGACGTTGGCAAGTAATTTAGCGACCTCGTCTATAGTGGTGGGGTTGAAAGACGGAAGTAAAGATTGTACCTGAGGCATTAGGTGGGAAGTGTGGAGGGTATCTGAACAGTAAAGATCTCCTTGCGAATTGTATCAATCTTCTGTTTGAAGTGATTGGCGATCTCTTGGGCAGTGAGTGTGTTGGTGGGTGGAGGCAGTGAGGGATGAAGTAGAGAGTTGAAGAGTTGACAGGGACGGGGTGATACGTTTTTAATGGGGGTGATGAAGTAGGTCTGCTTGGCAGTGAGGAGGCTGGGATTGTATTTTTGGAGGGCAGATTTATACTGGACAATTGGGACTTACTCTTGCGCCCCTGGCACTCAAGAGCACGGCTGCGTTTTTTCAGACTTCTGGTATCATCTGTTTGCCAGGGTTGAAGGCGACGTGGCCTTATTCTGTGTGTAGTGAGGGGGGCCAGTCTGTCCAGTGATGCTAGAAGTGAAGTGTTGTAGACAGAAGTGGCTAGGTCAGTGCAGGACAGGGGTGCGATTTTGTCATAGAGGTGGTCAGTCGCAGAGTATAGAAGAGAAGAGTTGATATGGTAAAGTTTTCTACGAGAAACCGTTAGGCGTTTGGGTGGAGAGGAGGTGGAGGAGAAGGAGAGAGTGAAGTTAATAAGGTAGTGATCAGATAGGGGGTAAGGATAGTTGGAGAGGTTGCGTGGAGTGCATAGGTGGGAAAAGACAAGGTCAAGGGTATTGCCTTCAGAGTGATTAGGAGCCTGTATCCATTGCTTCAGGTCAAAGGATGAGGTTACACTGAGAAATTTTGAAGTTGCAGGAGTGCTAGCATTAGTAGGGATGTTAAAGTCGCCAAGAATGATTGTGGGGATTTCAGAAGAGAGAAAGTAGGGTAGCCAGGCAGAGAAGTCATCCAGAAAGGATGATACTGGACCAGAGGACCGGTAGATGACAGCTATCCTTAGAGAAACTGGGGAGAAGAGACGAACGCAATGTGCCTCAAATGAGAAGAGTGACAGAGAGGGAGGTGGGTGAAGTACCTGATAGGTGCTATGTGGGGCTAAAAGAATTCCAACACCCCCTCCTTTGCGTCCACTGGCTCTGGAGGAGTGAGTCCAAACACCGTGGGATAGAGCAGCAGAAGATGCAGTGTCGGATTCGTGAAGCCAGGTTTCGGTAACGGCGAGAAGATTAAATGATTTAGCGATAAAGAGATTGCGGAGGGGGGTGAGTTTGTTACAGACGGAGCAAGCATTCCAAAGGGCGCAAGAGAAAGGCAGTCTGGTCTTGGGAAGTAGAGTAATGGGAACTAGATTGTGTGCATTGCGGCTGCAGCCAGAGGGTGTAGGGTAATGGGTGTGTTGAGCACAGTTAGGAGGGCCAGGATAGGAGAAGCAGAAGGGTGAGGGAGGTAATGTGGGAATGTGATTTATATGAGGGAACATTCCCCAGTGGTTTGGAGTATTGGGCGTGTAAATTTAGAGTTAGCCAGAGTTGGTGAGCGCAGTAATAAGGGGAGGACAGAAGTGAGGGTGATATATACAAGGTGTGGAGTGGAGAAGAGGGATGAATGAAAGACAGTTTAAGGATTGAAGATGCAGCTGTCAGAAGGAGTGGTGGACAGTGCATTTTAGAAGGGGGAGGAAGAGCAGAGAGTGTGAACAAGGTTTCCTGTCTAACAAATCTCTATTTTTTTTCTCTTCCTACGCTTTGTGCATTCGCTGAAGTGCATGCTCAGAAGTGCTTCCACTTAGATAAATCCCCCCACTTTGAGAAAAAACCCTATTTGCAAATGTGCCACCCCTAGGCAAACGTGCCTTTCCCAAGAGATGGTTAAATATATACTGTTAGGAATGGGGGTGTGTAATAAAATGGCTGGCTGTGCAGAGCAAAATTCTCACTTAAGAAACAGATTTACAAGTGGACAGCTAAAAGAAAGGTCAGAATTTATAGGTAAAGCATAGGGAGGAAACAAAAACAAAAGCAAGGTATGTGGATAGTCTACAGATAAGCAAAAGGCATAAGCAAAACACTTTTCATTATTGCAATTAAAGTTGGCGTTGCATCAGTGCAAACATACCAGCAATTTAGACTATAGGGAATTAAACACGTTCAATATTCAATTCTGGGCGGATTCAGCTGCAAACATACCAGCAATTTAGACTATGGGGAATTAACCACTTAACACCCGCCCGCCGTCAAATGACGGGCGGGCGGAGTGCTCTGTTGTTCTGACAAGACTTCATATGACGTCTTCTCATTTAAAGCCACCAGGGGGTGCGCGCGCCCGTATCGTTACTAAGCACGAAACACAGAGCTCCACATCCCTGTCAGGGAGAGGAGACCGATGTTGTGTCCCTTGTACATAGGGACACAATCGGTCACCTCCCCCAGTCAGTCCCTTCCCCCTACAGTTAGAACACACCTAGGATACACATTTAACCCCTTCCCCACCCCCTAGTGGTTAACCCCTTCCCTGCCAGTCACATTTATACAGTAATCAATGTATATTTTATAGCACTGGTCGCTGTATAAATGTGAATGGTCCCAAAAATGTGTCAAAAGTGTCCGATGTGTCCGCCATAATGTCACAATCCCGAAAAAAAAACGCAGATCGCCACCATTCCTAGTAAAAAAAAAAAAATATATATATATTATGTCCCCTATTTTGTAGGCAATATAACTTTTGCACAAACCATTTACTATACAGTTATTGCGATTTTATTTTTTTAACCAAAAATATGTAGAAGAATACCTATCAGCCTAAACTGAGATAAATGTATTTATTTTTTTAAATGGGATATTTATTATAGCAAAAAGCAAAAAAAAATTGTGTTTTTTTTTTAAATGTACGCTCTTTTTTTGTTTATAGCCCAAAAAATAAAAACCAGATGGGCGATCAAATACCACGAAAAGAAAGCTCTATTTGTGGGGAAAAAAGGACGCCAATTTTGTTTGGGAGCCGCATTGCACGACCGCGCAATTGTTGAAGCGACGCAGTGCCGGAAGCTAAAATTTTGTCTGGGCAGGAAGGGGGTGTAGGTGCACAGTAGGCAAGTGGTTAAACACGTTCAATATTCAATTCTGGGCGGATTCAGCTGCAAACATACCAGCAATTTAAACTATGTGGAATTAAACATGCAATGATGGGCATACATGCACCATTTATATATGCCGAAGCATGGGGGCATCCTCCCGCAAAAAAGTTATGCCATGCACACACGGTCTGACTTTTCCACGGGCAAGCCTCCGTCGGAATTTCGACTCCTCCGCCCCTAATGCCCCCATGCTTCGGCATATATGCTCTTTTTTAAGTGTCAGGTTGCTAAGATGACTTTGTATGGCTGCAAAGGTGTGAACGGGTGTCAGGTTGCTGAGACGAGATTGTGTGGTTGCAAAGGTCTGGACGAGTGTGAGGTAGCTGAGATGATATTACATTTTGCAAGCGTCTCAAATGAGTGTCAAGTTGCGGAGACAATATTCCCTGCCTTTTTTTTTTTTTTTTAAAACGACTGTGAATGGAACACTGGTTTTGCGTCTGGCAGTGTTTACAAGCTGTTAGGCCTCGTATACACTATCGGACATATCCGATGAAAACGGTCCGCGGACCATTTCCATCGGATATGTCCGATCGGGAGTTAGATCCGATGGCGTGTACACACCATTGGATCAAATTCCCCGCCGCCGGACGGCGCGGTGACGTGGCGGTGACGTTGACGCCGCCACGTCACCGCCACGTCACCGCACCAGGAAGTTAAACACTTCCGCGCATGCGCCGAATCCATTCGGCGGCGGCGGTGGGGGACGACATGTCTGCTGGTAAATGTACTAACCAGCAGACATGTCGGGCGGACAGATTCCCACCGGATAGATTTCAAAGCATGCTTTGAAATCTGTCGGGTGGAGAAATGTGTCCGCTAGCCCATACACACGAGCGGAGATGTCTGCTGAAACGGTCCATCGGACCGTTTTCAGCGGACATATCCCCTCGTGTGTACGAGGCCTTACAGGCACTGGCGTTTCGAATGCCTCTGAACATCCGTCTGAACCCATTTTTTTTTTCAGGAAGGTTTCTAAACTCAACTGCCTAGAATGACTATAAATGATCCCGTGTACATGTACTGATAAGAAAACAGAGGAGAGATTGGGGATTCTGTGTACATGTACTGATAAGATAACAGAGGAGAGATCAGGGGCAGCTGAAAAACACTCAACTGTTCCTAAACATCCGTTTACCAGCAGCAGTATATATGAGGCCTAAGACGATTTGTCTGGCTGCAAGGGTTTTAATGAATTCCAGGTTGCTGGTGCGAGATTGCATGGTCACAAAGGTCTTTGACGAGTGGGAGGTTGCTCGAGACGTTATTGCGTGGTTGCCAGGGTCTTGATGAGTGTGGGGCTGCCGAGACGGTATTGCGTTTCCAAGGGTCTCAACAAGGGTGTCAGGCTGCAGAGACAATTTTGCGTGGTTGCGAGGGTCTAGATGAGTGTGCGGCTGCTGAGACGGTTTTGCGTTTGCAAGGGTCTCAACAAGCGCGTCAGGCTGCTGAGACGATTTTGCGTGGCTGCAATGGTCTCAACAGGTGTCAGGTTGCTGGGCCGAGATTGCTTGGTGGCAAAGGTTTTTTTTTTTATTTGCATTTGTATATTTTTTTTGCGAGTTTTTTTGGCGTTTTGTAAGGGTCATGTGTTGCAAGGGTCCTAACAAGGGTGTCAGGCTGCTGAGATGATTTGCATGGTTGCAAGGTCTCAATCAATAAGAATTGCGTTACTAAGAAAGGATTGAAACACCTGGTTTGTTTGTACCTTTAAGCGAGTAGTATAAGGTAGAAGGACAACGTCCATTTGATTCGTAGGTAACAAATGATATTGGAGAGAACGAATGGTAGCAAATTGATAGGATATAAAGAATGTAATAAAAAATCTTACTTGCGACAGTGGGCCATGCGGGTGAGTTTGCGGCGGACTGTGGCTGGAGTGAAACATATCGGGAAGGTGTAGCGTGATGCAAGGGGCAAAACAACAAGGTTTGTGTAGAAAATAGAACGTGAGAAGTGCATACAAATAATTTGTAAGCTCCAGTGCGGGGACCGAACATATGGTACGGGTGACGCCATGAGTGGCCACGAATTCGACATGACAAACAAGCTAATGAATCCTACCTGGCACAGTAAAGGTGCGCCTGGATTTGTTTTGGACTGGAGTGGGTGTGCAACACATCCGAAGAGTGTGGTGTGGCGCCATGCATGACGCACAGGCAATAACTTTGGTAAATAAATGAGAGAGAAGAACAGTGTACAAACAATTTGTAAGTTCCGCTGCGGGAACTAAAACACACGGCATGGGGGAAACAACGAATGGGAACGGTAGAAAGTATGTAATGTATCTGATAGGGTTGTCCCGATACCACTTTTTTGGGACCGAGTACAAGTACCGATACTTTTTTCAAGTACTCGACGATACTGAATACCGATACTTTTTTTTAAATGTGTCCCCAAATGCAGCCATGTCCCCCCACAAATGCAGCCATGCCCCCCACAGATGCAGCCATGTCCCCCACATATGTAGCCTTTTTCCCTACATATGCAGCCATGTCCCCCACAGATGCAGCCATGTCCCCCACAGATGCAGCCATGTCCCCCACATATGCAGCCATGTCCCCCACAGATGCAGCCATGTCCCCCACAGATGCAGCCATGACCCCCACAGATATGCAGCCATGTCCCCCCATAGATGCAGCCATGTCCCCCCATAGATGCAGCCATGTTCCCCATAATGTATATGCAGCCTCAGCCGCCGCCTAGTTCATCAGCGCAGGAACATCACAGCTTTCATTTGAATAGCTGTGTGTTCCCCGCCGCGCCACATATAGACACGCCCCTTTGCTCGGGCACTTTAATAGACAATCCTGGGGACGGGTGATCTATCAAACTGCCAAAGCAAGGGGGAGTGTCTATACGCGGTGCGGCGGGGAACACACAGCTATTCAAATGAAAGCTGTGATGTTTCCCACGCTGATGAACTAGGCAGTGGCGGCGGCGGTATGCGTTGGCGGCGGTGTTGGCTGCAGCAGCGGCGGCGAGGGGGGGGGTCAGTATCGGATCTGGCATCGGGGCATTTGCGGGAGTACAAGTACTCCCGCAAATGCTCAGTATCGGTCCCGATACCGATATCGGGACAACCCTAGTATCTGATACAAAACGGTTATACAGAGAAATGACTGATACAAAACAGTTGTAAAATGCATGAAATTAATCTGATACGAATAGTAACGGTAGTAAGGAGTATTGAACAAATCTGATAGGAATTGGTTGTAGAGTGTATGCTTCTCCTTGCTTTAAAAATGAACACCTACCAACCACCCATCCCCCCAGGCTAATCAAGTGCAGACAAGGCACCAGGTGTGACCAATTACCACCTCAATCTGCCAAAGAACCCATACAAACAATACACGCTAATCTCCAAATGGATGAGACAGCAACAATGGACAATTTGACCATGAAGGGAGAAGCCGCAATGCGCTTGCGATGTCGAATGCGATTAAATGCGCAGACTCACGACATGAGTTGAGCTGGAAAAAGTAGGCCCAGTGACGTGTAGTACAGCACACTGAACCGACAAAGAGCATGTGTGAGTGGGCTGCTTAAATACCCTCCGGGCTCCTCCCATAAACTCAGGCCACCATACTGGCCTTCTTATACAGTCCCTGACAAAAAGTCTTGTCGCTTCTCTTTTTTGTAGAAACTCCTGCTATTAACCTGCCTTTTAATTAATCAATTGGTGTTAGAAATAGCTCATATGAAAAGCTAAAGCCCTCCCAAATGATGTTTAATGCACTGAAATAAATCAGTTTCACTAAAAAAAGATTTATCATTTAATCAAGACAGAAAGGTCAAATTTTGTCAAGACAAAAGTTTTGTCGCCTATACAGAAATTGAACAATTTTACTGAAAATTCTAAAATATGTCAGCAAATTAAGTAGTGGTGCTGTCAGATCCAAATGTATTATCTTGTATGACTTCCATGAGCTTGAAGGACAGCATCCATGCGGTTTGGCAAGGATTCATATATATTATTGATGAAGTCATCAGGAGTAGCAAAGAAAACAGTCTTGCATGCCTCCCAGAGTTCATCAATATTCTTTGGTTTTGTCTTCCATGCTTCCTCTTTCATCCTACACCACATATGCTCAATGATGTTCATGTCTGGTGACTGGGCTGGCCAATCCTGGAGCATCTTGATCTTCTTCGCTTTAAGGAACTTTGACGTGGAGATGGAAGTATGCAATGGAGCACCATCCTGCTGCAAAATTTGGCCTTTTTTATGGTTGGGAATATATGAGGTAGCTAAGACTTCACGGTATTTTAGACTATTGATGTTGCCTTCCACCCTGCAGATCCCTCGCACACTCCCATACTGGATGTAACCCCAGACCATAATTTTGCCTCCACCAAACTTCACTGTTTTCTGGGTAAATCTTGGCTCCATGCGGGTTCCAGTAGGTATCCTACAATATTTGCAGCGACTGTGGTGTAATTCAACAGAAGATTCATCTGAAAAATCCACCTTCTGACACTTTTCCAGAGTCCATTCTTTTAGCAGGCTTATGGGCACTGATTCGACCATGGAGGCCATTTCGAGACAGAATCCGACAAACTGTTCTGGTTGAAACAGGGACTTCAGGTGACCAGGTCTCGTGGAGCTCTGCTGCAGTGAAAAATGGGCTGGCCTTGAATTTTCCAGCCAACAAACGGTCCACTCGAGCAGTTGTCTTGCGGGGTCTGACCTGGCCTTGCCCAAAACGTCTCCAGTCTCTTCAAATCTTTTTTTTATCCTCTGAACTTGACGCTGAGACACATTGAAGGTGTCTGCCACATCAGCAGTGGATTTGGTCTTCAGTAGGGATGAGCCGAACATACCCGTGTTCGGTTCGCACCAGAACCGTCGAACAGACCCCACGAACATTTAGAACCCCATTGAAGTCTATGTGACTCGAATGTTCGAATTCAAAAACGCTAATTTTAAAGACCAATATTCAAGTTATTGTTGGAAACCATCTTTGAGAACCCGGGTCTTGCCCCAGGGAACATGTATCAATGGATTTTTTTTTTTTTAAAACTGTATTTTTTTTCTGGAGCAGCGATTTTAATGATGCTTAAAGTGAAAAAAAAATCCCTTTAAATATCGTACCTGCTGTGTGTCTATAGTAGTGGCACGTGTTTAGAAATGTTTCCCCCGCCACCACTCCCCCCAGGTCTTTACAAGACCCAGTGCCAATCCTGACCTCCCTGGGGCCCTAAGCAAAATCTGACGACAGTGACATGTCACATTAAAGAAAGTTGAGAAGCGGGGGGAGGGGGTGTTCTGCTGTTGGAAATTACTCAACCAGCGAGTTTAGAAGCCGGGTGAGGGTGCGAAAATTACTTCTCACCAGATGGGGCCTCTAGTAATTTTGGAGGCCCTTTGCAGCTTTGCGTGGCCCTAAGCGGCTTGCATAGTGCGCCTATAGGGAGGATCGGCCCTGACAAGACCCTATGGCCCTATATACTTTAAACAGCAGTATATAGGCGGTGCAAACAAGACAAGGACTGTAGGTTTGTTACGTAGAATCTGAACCGTGTCATACTTTGCTGCTGCATATTGCACAATTTCCTAAAGAGACCCTCCACAAACTACATGACACTTGTGCCTGGTGATGAGGCCATTGATGTTAAAGTGGTGGCCCGTGAGCCTGTGGCTTGGCCCCCCCAAAGCACACGTGCTGTGTGGCAACAATGTGTCGATTATTTTAGGGGTTGTGGGGTTCCATTACAATGCCAGATCTTGGCTCAATCAGTTATTTCTTTGTGAAACAAAAATTGTAGAAAAAAGTTCTCTGAAAGCCTCCATAATTTCTGCAAGTCAAAATTTATCAAAAAAAAATAATGTCAGTGAAGCCTTAGCTTTCTCCCCATATCTAACCCACAAACTCATGCACTGATCATAAAGTAAAAAAAAAAGTTTTGTATCGTCGTATTGCACGATCGTTTTTCCGACGTTTTCTACCGACTGTAACTGACGTTCTCTATCTCTTTATACACTGCGCATGTGAGAAGCTCCGCACGTTTCCACGCCCAGGACGTTCGTTCTAGTGATTGCCACGCCCCTTTTTAGTTGGTCAATGTGGAGAGGAGTCTGAAGACATGATGGAGGAGAGACGGCAAGATGCAACCGGCCAGGAGACAGGCCAGGCACACACCAGGAGGAGCAGGAGGTACAAAGCCACCAACATGAGCTTTGAAGAGATGGTTGAGATGGTGGCTATTTTAAAAAAGGAGGACTATGACGGCAAAAAAGGGCCTTACAAAAACCCCAATAAACTAAAGGCCCAGATCATGGATAAGGTACGGAGGGCTATCCATGCAAAATTCGGGGTGCAGAGGTCCAGGGAGCAGTTGCGCAAGAGATGGAGTGATTTGAAAATCCGAGAGCCAGAGCAGATGGAGAGAATTCCTCAGAAGACGTAAGTAATTTTCATGTGTACTCTGAATATTTTTTTTTTATTATTTTGTGGCATGTGCTTTTTATCGCAGGTTGTGTATATATACAGTTCAAGAACAGATGTTTGAAGGTTCATGTTTGTGTGGGCATAATAATTGGTTGGTCATTCTACTGTATTTAAGACCTTTTTATGTGAGACCAATTTTTTAATTAATGTAGATGTGTTATTAAGTTGATTTAAATAATCCAACTTAAGTCAATATACATTAAAAGGAGAGTATGCTCAGCAAAGCAGTTGATTACACATATGCACTCAGTAGCACAATGGTTGGCATGGCCGATCCGCCCTATAGGCTCGCTATGCAAGCCACTTAGGGCCCCGCAAAGCTGCGAAGGGCCCCCCAAATAACTAGAGGCCCAAGTTGCCATGTAGGAAACTTGGCCAAAGATAGAGAAATGCAGCAGCTTTGGTAATGGATACAATCCTGTGTTAAGCTTAGGATTGTAAAAACACACAATTGTACGACACTTTTTAAAAAGGCCTCTAATCTTTTTGATACATCTATCCCTTTTTTTACAATCTCATAGGCCGCAATCAAGCTGCAGCAGTGGAGCCGACCAACCCCACACAGTGCCAAGCCCCATCCTCGCCGGATGGGCAAAAAGTGCAAAATGCCACCACATGAGGTCAGTATCATACAGCACAGCTTCAGGTAATACATGTAGGCCTGCATAATTTTAAAACATGTTTTTTTTCCAAATTTCAGGTGTACGAGCTGTTGGGGGCGGCTTAGACACCGACAGTGCCCGGGTGCTAATTGGGGAGATAATGTCCTGCAGGGAACAAATAGAGCACACAAACCTCACCCTCGAGAGGATCATAAAGAACAACAAAGAGGTGAACCAAAACCTGAAAAATCTTGTTGACATTCTTGGGAGGGTTTAAAAAAATAAATAAAAAAACATTAAAAAAAAACAATAGATGTAGACAATTATTTAAATGCAAAAATATAGGTCTTAAAAATAAAAAATAAAACATTTCTATTTTTATATTTAAAAAAAAAAAATAGAATTTTTAGCGTGATACAATAAATATTTTTGGATACTCAACAATGTCTGGCTTCTTATTATATCAATGCTGCCTAAAACACTGCAACCCCTCACAGATACTGTAGTTGGAGCACAACAAAGAGGCACATGCAAAGTATTGCATCAAAAATTGTTATTAGGCGCCCATGTTAAACAGGGGCTGAAAAATTGGGCCTTAGGCACAACACAACACTGCAACCTCTCACAATAACTCTAATTGGAGCACAACAAAGAGCCACGTGCAAAGTATTGCATCAAAAATCGTTATTAGGCGCCCCTGTTAAACAGGGTCTTTAAAATTGTGCCTTAGGCACAACACAACACTGCAACCCCTCACAATAATTATTCAGTAACATCAGCATCAGGTGCTTGGTAGCTGGTGTTGATCCAAGCCTGATTCATTTTGATGAAGGTCAGTCGATCAACAGAGTCGGTCACAAAGCCTCCAGCAGCACTGAATGTGCGTTCTGAAAGAACACTGGATGCAGGGCAAGCCAATAGCTCAATTGCGTACTGTGCAAGCTCTGGCCAGTGATCCATCCTCAAGACCCAGTAAGCCAGATGATTTTCGGTGGGGAAGGTGTCCAAGTCGGATATTGCCCCTAGGTATTCCCGGACCATGTAAACCAGACGCTGGCGATGGTTGCTGGAACCAGTCAGACCTTGGGGCTGCGGACTAAAAAATTGTCTGAACGCATCGGTCAGACGGCCACCTTCTCCACCGCTCCTTCTGTGACTCACCGAAGCCTCAGCAAGACGTTGTCCAGAGCCAGGTTTTGATAATCCCCCCGGGTCTGGGAACGCATTGCACAGACCCTTCTGCAAGGCTTCCTGCAGAAGTTTCATCTTCTGCTCCCTCTGCAATGGCAACATAAGGTCCGCAACCTTACTCTTGTAACATGGATCAAGGAGAGTTGCCAGCCAGTAATGATGCCTCTCCTTGATAGCACGTACACAAGGATACTTACGCAGGCTTTGCAGGATCAGGAAGGCCATGCAGCGTAGGTTTGCAGAGGCATTCGGGGCACAGTCCTCTGGGTCACTGAGGACGACAGGATCCACAGGCACCTCATCCCAGCCACGTAAAAGTCCATGTGTTCCTTGGGACTGTAAATGATCCCTTGAAAACTGCTGCTGATGATGCTGAGTGCTAGGCTCCACCTCCATGCTACTGATACAATCCTCCTCCTCCTCCTCTTCATGTGTGCTAGATGGGCAAGCAGGACCACTGTCTGGGTAAAGGGGGCCTTGAGAGGTAAGGAAGTCCTCCTCTTCCTCCCTCTGTTCTGCCTCAAGAGCCCTGTCCATTATTCCACGTAGCATGTGCTCCAACATCTGAATAAGAGGGACAGTCTCACTGATGCATGCACTGTCACCATCCTCGTGGCCTCCTCAAATGGTGACAGGACAGTGCATGCATGCCTGATCAAGGCCCACTGGCGTCGGGAAAAAAACCAAGCTCCCCTGACCCAGTTCTACTGCCATATTGGCACAGGTACTCATTGATGGCCCCCTGCTGCGTGTGCAGCCGCTGCAGCATGGCCAACGTAGAGTTCCATCTGGTGGGCATGTCACAGATTAGGCGGTTCTTGGGCAGGTTGTATTCCCTTTGGAGGTCTGTCAGCCGAGCAGTGGCATTATATAACCTCCGGAAATGCACATGGGTGAGTTTTCCCTGTCGCAGGGCAGAGAAGAGGTTGGTGCCATTATCACTGACCACCATTCTAGGCTTCAGCTGGTGCGGCGTCAACCACCTCTGAGCCTGACCCTGCAGAGCTGACAAAACCTCTTTCCCAGTGTGGCTCCTGTCTCCCAAGCACACGAGCTCTAGCACCGCATGGCATCTCTTGGCCTGCATTCCTGTGTAGCCCTTCGTACGCCTACGGAGCACGGCTGGTTCTGAGAAAACATCACCACAGGAAGAGGCCACAGAGGAAGAAGAAGAGGAGGGGGTGGAGGAGAGAGGTGTGTCACAACCAGTAGTAGTTTTTTGGAGACGTGGTGGCGGAACAACCTCCAAAACTACTGTACCTTGCCCTGCGTCCTTCCCAGCTGCCAGCAGAGTCACCCAATGTGCCATAAAAGACAGGTAACGTCCCTGTCCATGCCTGCTGGACCATGAGTCAGCGGTAAGATGCACCTTACCACTGACCGCCCTGTCCAACGAGGCATGGACAATGCCTTCCACATGCCGGTAGAGAGCTGGAATCACCTTCCGTGAGAAAAAGTGGCGTTTGGGTACTTACCACTGAGGTACCGCACATTCCAAACTCACGGAAGGGGGCAGAATCTACCAACTGAAAAGGTAGCAGTTGAAGTGCTAGCAATTTCGCTAAGCTAGCATTCAACCGCTGGGCATGTGGATGGCTGGGAGAGTACTTCTTTCAGCAGCTGAGGCAGGGAAATTTGTCTGGTACTATCAGTAGATTGCCCGCATGTACTACTACTAATAGGTTGTGACACACCTTTTTCTACACCTTCACTGCAGGCTTCAGAGAGGCCTGGGGGTCTAGTAGGGTTGGAGGTCCCAGAAGGGCAAGGGGAGGTACGCTTTTGTCTTTGGTGTGGGTCTTTCTGGTGTGCTTGCCAACAAGCTGCATGGCAGGTCGACATATGTCTGGACAAGCATGTGGTACCCAGACGGGTGTTTTGGCCACGCGAGATACGCTTGCGACATATGTTGCAAATAGCAAAGGTACAATCTGATGGACATGTTTCAAAAAAGGCCCACACCAAAGAACTTTTGCTGTACCGTTCAGAAACAGCAGCGCCATGCACAAGCGTAGATGTGCGCTGTAATGCAGTTGGTGTGCCCATCCTGCCTCTTTGGAGATGTGCCTGTGCCTCGTCCTCCTCCTCCTCTCTCCTATCAGGCACCCAGGTAGAGTCAGTGACCTCATCATCCCCTCCCTCCTCATCACTGTCAAAAACCTGGCAGTATGCTCCAGCTGGGGGAACATCACTGCCAGATTGCTGTCCCTCTCGGCCACCCCCTCTCCCTGGGCTCACATCAATGCCTTCCTCTATCTGTGTTCCATCATCAGAGCCTTCAAAACGCTGCACATCTTCATTTAGCATGTACCCAACACTGTGTTGAAACAGTTCAGGGGACTCGAGAAGGATTGTGTGATGCCATTGTGCACAAGGAAGATGACGCCTTGGCAGCTGCTTTGCCAGATAAACTAAGCTCAGTCTGGGTGAGAGAGGATGAGGAGGATGAGGACGGCTTGGTCATTCACTCTACTAATTTCTCTGCATGTTGAGGCTCAACACGGCCAGCTCCCGAAAAGAAGGACGAGCGGCCACGGCCACGTGCTGAAGAGGATGCACCGTGTCCACCACCAGCGTTGCCTCTAGATGCAGAGCCTGCTTGCCCTTGTGACTCTCTGGGCAAAAACACAGCAAACGTGCAGTATGATCGACTGCGTTTATGGGCAAAAACACAGCAAACGTATAGTAAGATCGACTGAGTTTATGGCCAAAAACACAGCAAGCGTGCAGTATGATCGACTGAGTTTATGGGCAAAAACACAGCAAACTTATAGTAAGATCGACTGAGTTTATGGGCAAAAACACAGAAAACGTGCAGTATGATAGACTGCTTATATGGGCAAACACAGCAAATGTGCAGTATGATCGACTGCGTTTATGGGCAAAAACACAGCAAGCGTATAGTAAGATCGACTGAGTTTATGGGCAAAAACACAGCAAACATATAGTAAGATCGACTGCGTTTATGGGCAAAAACACAGCAAACGTATAGTAAGATCGACTGAGTTTATGGGCAAAAACACAACAAACTTATAGTAAGATCGACTGTGTTTATGGGCAAAAACACAGCAAACGTGCAGTATGATCAACTGCGTTTATGGGCAAACACAGCAAACGTGCAGTATAATCGACTGCGTTTATGGGAAAAAAAAAAAAGCTTATAGTAAGATCGACTGAGTTTATGGGCAGAAACACAGCAAACGTATAGTAAGATCGACTGAGTTTATGGGCAAAAACACAGCAAACTTATAGTAAGATTGACTGCGTTTATGGGCAAAAACACAGCAAATGTGCAGTATGATTGACTGCGTTTATAGGCAAACACAGCAAACGTGCAGTATGATCGACTGTGTTTATAGGCAAAAACACAGCAAACTTATAGTAAGATCGACTGCTTTTATGGGCAAAAACACAGCAAACATGCAGTATGACCGACTGCGTTTATGGGCAAACACAGCAAATGTGCAGTATGATCGACTGCGTTTATGGGCAAACACACAGCAAACATATAGTAAGATCGACTGAGTTTATGTGCAAAAACACAGCAAACGTGCAACGTGCAGTATGATCGACTGCGTTTATGGGCAAAAACACAGCAAACGTATAGTAAGATCGACTGAGTTTATGGCCAAAAACAGCAAATGTGCAGTATGATCGACTGCGTTTATGGGCACAATCTCCTGCCTGACAAATACTAATAGCAGATCTAGCTAAGCTATACAGTGTATAAATATATGTACAACTCCTAAGGATGTATATATATTCTCTACACACTGTGGGCCAGATTCTCGTAGATGCGCGGCTAATTATGCAGGCGTTGCGCATCTCAGATGCACTACGCCGACGTAACACGGAGTGGCAAGTACCGTATTCCCTAAGTAAATGCGCTCCAAGATGCGCCTGCGTCGCGTAAAATCATGGGCGTAATCCGGCGCAACTCCAAAGTAGGAGGGAAGTGGGCGTGTTGCATTATAATGAAGCGTGACCCCATGCAAATGCAGGCCGGGACGAACGGAGCATGCGCCGTGACATGGATGACCCGCGCCATGACGTGGTTGACCCGCGCCGTGACGTGGATGCCTTCTGCGCATGCGCAAAGCCTCCCTACGATGCGCCGGCGCAGGGTATATAATGCGCCCACACATGCGCCCGTGCAGCGCAAACGTCTCCCATTTTTTAGAGAGTGACGGCGAAAGTTTGTGCTGGACAAGATGGCAACTGCTGTTAAGGAGAGGAGGAAGAAGAATTTCTCCCCAGAGGAGAGGGCCATTGTCATACGGGCCATGGAGAAGTATGACTCGCGGCTCCATGGTGCTGACAGTGCCCGGACCAGCAAGTCCCGGAGGGATCAGATATTAATGAGGGTGGCGTGCCAGGTCAATGCCCTCTCTCATGAGGTCCGGACACCGCAGGACATTCAAAAGAAAATGAATGACCTGCGGCGTCATGTGAAGGGCAAGCTGGCTGCCATAGCTCGGCATGCCAGGGGCACTGGAGGGGGCCCACCCTGCCCTGTCCGCCTGACTGAGGAGGAGAAGGTGGTTGCCCGCTGCCTGCAGACGGAGCAGGTAGAGGGAGTTGGGGGCTATGAGTCCCAGAAGCCAGCCGTGAGGACAGGTAAGTGTGTTTTCTATTCTATCTGTTGTGTACATGTATGGGGGTGGAAGGGAACATGTGCCAAGTGTGTGGCTCCACCAACATGGGCATCTTTTGTGTCATCCACAGATGTGCAGGAGGGAGCGGGGCCATCTGTTGATGCCAGGGCCCATCAGGATCCATCCCCTGAAGATACAGTCCCTCTGGCTGCCCCCCTGGAACAGGACTTGGAGGGAAGTGGGCACACCTCAACGGAGGAGGTGGTTGAGGAGGGTGTGGTAGTCCAGGACCAGGCCCTCTATGTTGTTGTGGAGGAGGATGGTGGGTTGGCTGGACCAGCCCAGGCTATTCCTCTACCTGTAGCAAACCCCTCAGTGTCCCCCTCCAACCTCTCCAGTCCCTCTCTTTCCCCCCCCCTCATCTCCGGCCCCTCAACATCCTCCCCTTATGCCCGGTCCCCTGCCACTCCCCGCAAGGCAACGTCAAAGACCAGGGGTGTATCCCAGGTCCTGCCGGAACAGCTGGTCAGACAGCAGGACCAGCAAAATAAACACCTGGCCGAGGTCGTGGAGGAGATGAGGCGCCTGGCCGACAGCCTGGCATCCTCGGACAATATAACAGATGCCATCCAGGATGTTGCTGTTAACAGCGCAGCAACGCTGACCAGCTTGGGGGAGCTGCAGGAAAACACCTCAGAACTTGTGGGGGAGGTTCAGGCCCTGCGCCTTGCTATCGAGGCGCAGACTGCTGTGCAGACCCGCATAGCGGTTGCCCTGGAGGGCATGCAGGCAGCCAGGGAGGGACGTGGGGATGTTCCTCCTCAACCTGCTCCCCCCCCCCCCATCTAGGGCTGCCCCCAGGCAAGTGAGGGGCAGGACCCGTGGCACCAGGCAGAGCCCCCGCCAGGCCCATTAATTTGAGTTTTCTTTAGTATTATGCTCTGGATAAGAGCTTATTTATTTTTTGTTATGCTCTGGATAAGAGCTTATTTATTTTTTGTTATGCTCTAGATAAGAGCTTATTTATTTTTTGTTATGCTCTGGATAAGAGCTTTTTTTATATATTTTTGGATACTGCACACGGTGCAGTGTGAATGGTGTGTGAATGTGAGAGGGTGGCACTCCTGAAAGTAAGGGGTGTCACCCTCGGCCGTGGTGGTGAAGTTAACCCCACGGCTGTATGAATGATGTGTGAAAGGTGTATGAATGGACAGCAACATCATTGGGGCCTTGACGTGGCGTTGCTGCTCCCAAGTCCTACATGCTGGACTTGGGCTAATCCAATGCGATGTGCATGTGGTGTGTGTGATCTAGGGACATCAGTGGTGTACACGCGTGCATTGTCTGTGTGCCATGCTGTATGTGTGTGTTTAAAGGTCAAAGATTCGTAACACGAGGACACTCCTGACTGCTCTTCCATCAGCTGACGGGGTCTCCTCTGGCGGGGGGGGGCTGTGTGGTTGGGGGGTCAGGTCATCACGTAGGGCAATATGCAGGCCCTTTCGCATGGCAAAGTTGTGCAGAATACAACATGCACCAATGATCTGACCGACAAAGTTGGGGGAATACAATAGGGCCCCCCCAGACTTATCCAGGCAGCGGAAACGGGACTTCAGGAGGCCAAATGTGCGCTCCACCACTGCACGGGTTTTGATGTGTGCTTCATTGTATCTTCTCTCTCCTCTGGTTTGGGGGTTCCGGAAAGGAGTCATGAGATGGGGTCCCAGTGTATATGCAGAGTCACCTGTAAGGGAAAACACAGGAGGATGGTAGTCATGCATGTGCCACTTCTGTTGTGCATCATGGGAGGGGATAGTCATGGCTGCCACCCATGTCACTCACCAACCAGCCAGCTGTCCCCATACATGTCCTGCTCAAAATCTTCGGGGATGTTGCTTTGACGGTAGATGTAGCTGTCATGGCTGGACCCAGGGTCTTTGGCACGGACGTGCCATATGAGGTATTTGGCATCGGCTATCACCTGTACGTTGATGGAATGCCAATGCTTCCGATTGCGGTATATGTGCTCTGTGGCACTGGGGGGCTGGAGTGCCACATGTGTGCAATCAATGGCCCCGATGGTGCGTGGGAATCCGTCAATTCTGTAGAAATCTGTCATTGCCTTCTGCCGCAGGTGCACAGTGGTGGGTCTGATGAACTGGTTGGACATGCGTCTGAGGATTGCAGGGACAACCTGGTGCACACATCTGCTTATGCTGGTTTGTGACATCCCAGCCACCACTCCACTTGTACGCTGGAATGATCCACTGGCCAGGAAATGGAGTGTTGCCAGGACCTTCACCAGTGGCTGCAGTGCACGTGAGCGGTATGTCTGGCTGGTGATGTCATCCTGCAGGGCTGTGGTTATTTCCAGGATGGCAGCAGGGCTGAATCTGAAGATGCGATACACCTCCTCATCACCCATGCCAAAGAGGCTCATGCGCGCTCGGTAGATCCTCTCACGTGCCCCCGTCCTCCTCCTCCTCCTTCTATGCTCCTCTTCCTCTGCATACCTTAGTATTGATAAGACCATGGCTGGCCCTGGCATCATTGGCATATGAATGTCTTGTCCAGTAAGTGTGATTGCTCAGCTAGTCCGTTACGGTGCTGCTGTAGTTGCTCTCCAGCTGACTTGCACACGGCCTTGAGCAAAGTTACCCGTGCTTTTATGAGGGGTATGTTTACTCAAGGCTTTCGAGTTACGCGCACCACGAGTAGCCAACGCCGGACGCGCGTACTTTCGGGAATACGCGCATCTCCCTCATTTGCATATTTGCATGCTAATTCAATGGGAACTGAATATTTTTGATGCGTAACTATGCGCCTACGCCGCGCTAGCTTAATGCATTTTCGCCGCCCAGACGGAAAAAAAAATCGCGCGTATGTGGTTCTGTGTTTACCGCGCATCGATACGCAGGCGCACATTTACTATTACGCCGCGCATATACATTTACGCAGGCGTAGCGCCGCTGAGAATCTGGCCCTGTAAATTTAACTATACTGACTACTAGCCTTCCTGCTCTATCTATCTATCTATCTATCTATCTATCTATCTATCTAGTAGAAAAGACACTGTGGGCCAGATTCACATAGAATCTGCGGCGGCGTAGCGTAAGCCATTTATACTACGCCGCCGCAACTTAATGGAGCAAGTGCCGTATTCCCAAAGCACTTGCTCCGTAGTTTGCGGCGGCGTAGTGTAAATGGCCCTGCGTATCCCCGTGTAATTCAAAGGGGGCGGCTTGTATTTAAATTAAGCGCGCCCCCGCGTCGATCGAACTGCGCATGTGCCAGCCGGGAAAAAAGCCCAGTGCGCATGCTCCAGCTCACGTCGGAAAACATTGTTGAAACCGACGTGATTGTCACGTACGCAATGCCCTATTTGCGAACGACTCAGTAAAACAACGTAACCGACAGAAAAAGACGACGCTGACCCGATGCCATACTTAACATGGCATACGACGGAACTTCGTAAGCCTACCCCTCATATAGCAGGGGTAGGTTTACGCTTACGTAAACGACGACGGGGCGGCGTAAAAACTTTTGGGAATCGGCGTATTAGGCTCATTTGCATAGGCAAATGAGAAATCAACGTAAAGGCCACCTAGCGGCCATGAAAGTCATTACATCTACGATCCAACGGTGTAAGTGCTTTACACCTGTCGGATCTTCACTGTGTCTATGCGTAAGTGATTCTATAAATCACACGCATAGATACCCAGTAAAAAAAATAAAAGAGATACGTTGGTGTTTCCTGCGATACACCGGCTTATCTCTTTTGAGAATCTGGCCCTGTGTCTCTATCTATCTCTCCCTCTCTAACTGACTGTCTGTCTGACTTATCTGTAACAAAGCCGGAACACACTACACGAGGCCGCCCGGAAGACGGCCTTTTATAGTGTGGGGCTTGTGCTAAAGCCCTGAGCCATAATTGGCCAAAGCAACCAGGCTTTGACCAATTATGGCTCTTCACTTTTTGGGCGCTGTGATTGGCCAAGCATGCAGGGTCATGGTGCATGCTTGGCCAATCATCAGCGCGCAACACCGCAGTGAATTATGGGCCGTTGCACGTCATTCGAATTTGGCGCGAAGGACCCGTTTTGTTTGTTTTTCGACGAACGATCGAACAGGCAATGTTCGAGTCGAACATGCGTTCGTATCGAACGCGAAGCTCATCCCTAGTCTTCAGCCTCTTGATAATCAACACTTTAGTCTCCGGGTGAATCTTAGGCATGTTTGCAGAGGTCTAGTTGCAGTTGAGAAGGTCTAGTGTACTGGGGTTCTTTTTATACACACCTGAGACCTAATTGATTCATTATTAGTCACAGGTGAAGCTTATATGACAAGGCGACAACACTTACGTATTGGCAAAAATTGACTTAATGGGCTTTACCAAGCTGTGAATATTAGAATACTTTTTTTCAGTTTCGTTTTGCATTGAAACATTATTGCAAAAGCTGTTGGGATTAAAATGACCCATTTCTTGTAACAAAATCTTGTTTAGAAATATACTTTAGCGGCACTTCAGGTCAATTTGTACACAAGCGACAAGACTTGTCAGGGACTGTATATATGCCGAAGCATGGGGGCATCCTCCTGCAAAAAAGTTATGCCGCGTACACACAGTCGGACTTTTCCACGGGCAAGCCTCTGTCGCAATTTCGATTGTATGTACGCGGCATAGAAAGTTATGCCGCGTACACACGGTTGGACTTTTCCACGGGCAAGCCTCCGTCGGAATGTCGACCGTATATACGTGGCATTAGGAGCAACATCGCTCCTCCGCCCCTAATGCACCCATGCTTCGGCATATATGCTCTTTTTAACTGTGGTGGTGAAATCACCTCCTACCGCACTGGAGTCACGGCTTTATATATCGTGGGAGCAAACGCTGTTGATGTCAAGATAAATAAATCCACGCAACAGCTGATTGGCGTACCTAAAAACAGTAAAGTAAATGACATACCTGAAAAGCAAGCATGATCAAACTTGTTAACATTAAAACATTGCAGAATAGAATACAGTAAAAAAGAGCAGAACAATAGAGAGAGAATAGAGAGGGAGAGAACAATAAAACGACAACTATTTATTTTTTATTTATTTTTTGTGTTTTTTATTTTTTACTTTTTTTTGTAACTGTAAGAGTCGGTTCACACTAGGGCGAGACAACTTCCAGTACGACTTTCAGAAGCAACTTCAGCACGACTTGAGCATGAACCACAGGGCGATCTGGGGCGATTTACAACACGACTTGAAGTCCTTTTCAGGTCAGGAGACATTCCAGTGGCCAATAAAACAACAATCGGCTCTGGGAGAGGGAAGGGGAGGGAGGGGTTTGCCTGAGAAATGTATGTTATCTTGCTGGAAAGTAGCTTTGAATAAAACAGTGATCAGACTTGGAAGCGACTTCCATTGAAATCAATGGGTAGAAATCGCCTAGAAGTCTGATTGAAGTAGTACAGGAACCTCTTCTGAAGTCGGAGCGACATGAGTAGTGTGTATTAACACCGCTCCCATTCACTTACATTGCTTTTCTGGACAGCGCGACTTGGGACGACTTGAGACGACTTCAAGTCGGATCCCAAGTCGCCCCAGTGTGAACCAACTCTTACTGTTTAACTTTTCGGTTCCAGGTTTGGGTCTCTAAAAATGCAATGGCATTGTGGGAGACCCTGTGTAAGTGTGCCTAGCCTGCGAAATGCTTTACCCTACTTCAATCATGTGTGGTAGCGTAAAAAAAACACATGCCAGTGCAGATACCTGGATTGCCAGGACAGTCGGGACAATAACGGGTGTCACGCCTATATCCCTGCTTGCTACAGACACAACATCTTTTTTGGGGGGCTCGTTGGATAGGGATAGAGAAAAGGAAAATGTCTCATGCAGTCTGCTTGCTGCATTTGGTTGGGGATGGCGAGGTGTAGAACCGCCTGGATACAGGAGTTCTAAGATGATCTCATCCTGGAATGTAAGGAAGGATCCAGTCATCCTGAAGATTTGTATATCACATGAGCATTCAGTAAAGCCAACTGAAATAAATTCAGAGACACTTTTTTGTTCCAGCGTCTCGCCTTACAGGCAATATGATACGGCGCCATCAACTAGTCGTTGAGATCCACCCCTCCCATATTTTTGTTATATTGGTGGACACAGAGGGGTTTGTACTGCCGTGTTTGTGTGAAGTGTATGTATGCCCATGTTGAGGCAAAGGCCCAAAAAGATTTTAAATTCGGAAACCGTAAGTGGTAAGTGCCAGCAGGGGCGTAGTGGGGACAAATGGCGATGAAATGACCAGCATACAAATTAGTCTCGTCCACAATAGATCTATAGAGATCTTCCATGAAAAACAGCAAATAAAAATCAAGTGACGTAAAATCACCTGTTTCCACCTGAATACCAGGTTGGGCAGTGAATGGAGGCAGCGGGACACAACTTGTGCAGGCCACCTCGCCAGCTTGAACTGCACTTATGGGACTCGCCACGTCACCACGTGATACTGCAGTGCTGGATGAACGACCAGGGTGTACTAAGCTGCTGGTGCTTGCCAGTTCACCAGAAGAAATAGCAGTGCTAGTACTGGATCTCTGCTCCATACGAGGGACCTGCGGTTCTTGCACCTCAACAGCAGAATGGGGTCGGGTATGCCTGTCCATAGCAGGGACCTCTTCTTCTTCGAGCTATCTAACATGGAGCCACTCTCTTCTACGGGATTGTATTCGGAGCCAGAATCTGACAGATGCGTGACCCCTCTTCACTATCTGTCTAGTTCAAAAACTCGTAGGCCTAATTACTGGTGTATATTCGCTTTGTCAATTTTGGCTCTAAATTTAGTGGTACACTAGTAAGGATTCACAGGTAAAAAAGCACCTGACCTGTCAGCAAATATAGAAAACTCTACCAAAAAACTGTTAGCGATCGCAGGGATCAGGCCTGTCTCTGCGAACGCTGTAGTTATGCGCGTTGTGTTTTGTAAGTGACAGTGATCGATCGATACTGCACTTGGGTTGGCTGGGCTGGATGGAGGGGCAAAACGCAGGTGCTAGCGAGTATCTGGGCTGATCCCGCTAACAATGAATTTTTGGGAACCGTAAACTGCTGGGTATGCTAGTATAGATCTGATCAGATCAGATATTGATCTTTTGAGATACTATACCACTAAGGGAGGTGTATGCTTTGTGCGTGGGTGTTAGCGTTACTGGCACTAACCTGACGCTGCCTGAGGCGACGCAGACCCCGACTGACGCTAAAACCTAATTGATATCACCCGCCGGGCAATCAGTGGGTTAAACCTTTATTGGGCTATATACGGCGTGTGGCCTGATGCTATAAACAGCAAATTAACTAACCAGTGTCAATTATACAGTGATCACTGGTGAAAGGGTTAACTAGGGGCAGAGGGTTAAAACCTTTTATAGGGGTACCTGACGCTATATAAAAACCTGACAGGGAACCTAAATAACTAACTGGCTAAACCTTTATTAGGAGGTGTAGGGGGCTACCCTGGACCTAAAGGGGCCTAAAGATAATGTCTCTAAAACTTTTTACAGTCACAAATAACACTAAATGCAGTGATCAGTAAATAAATGATCACTGCAATCAGTGACACTGACTGGGGGGTGAAAGTGTGCCTATATGTACTGGTGTCAGTGTAGTGTTGGTGCAACTCACTTGTGATGTCTTCTCTTCTCGAGCTCCGGTCAAAAAGACCGGAAGCTCCTGCCTGTGTTTACATTACACAGGCAGGGCAAGCAGGTGATTCGCTGGGAGCGATCGTGAGGGGGTGGCCAGAAACCAATGGCCGCCACCTCATCTACAGGTACGTGGATGTGCCTGTACGTGCCATTCTGCCGACGTATATGTACTGGCGGCGGTCCTTAAGTGGTTAAAGTGATGGGAGAATGATGATTGTAAACTGGTAAATTTAAATAAAAATAAATATAAAAAATAAATTGGTGGTTATTGAAGGAAGATAGAAATTATAGCTAATAAAGATTGTAGAAATTACTGCCGAGATGGATGGAAATTACTGGCACTGAGAGATAATAAGTATCTCTCAGTCGAATACAATATGATTTATGAAAATAGTAAATTGAATAGCGACAGCAGTAATGATCAGCAAAAAAAATAATTTACGGGGGCGTGGCCTGGACATGGCTGTGTGAAGCTGCTTTTCATCTGAGCTCCCGGCTTGATCCCTCGATTTCTGGCCAAGAATCATATTTATACCGGCATGAACACTGCCAAACGCTATGGGACTAGAGCAGCAACAAAGGGGACCCCAGCGGGCAAGATTTCTGGAGAAATCCAAAAGTATTTCAAGGCCCTGCAGGACGCATCGCCTGATCCCGCCCTATCTGACCCGCGAGGCCTTGCACGTGGAGCCGGCGGAGATCCACAGAGACAGGTACCAGACCCCGGGGAATCGGAGGATTGGCCGGCTCTGTTCCGGAACCCACCTGAGGCTACACCTCTAGATGAGATGCCCTCTTCACAGTCATCGGAGCCCGCTGGCATGGATCCCGACAACAAGGCCCTGCTGCAGGCACTGCCCACCAGGACGGACATAGAGACCCTGATTTTAAAGCTGGAAGAGACCCACAGACGCGATATACAGGAGGTGAGGGGAGAGGTATCCACACTTACCGATCGGGTGGCCTCAGGAGAGGAAACGGTGTCCTCGCTGGCGGATCGGGTGGCGGCCCTGGAGCAGTCTCGGGACCAACACCGTGAGGCGGCAATCGCGCTGCAGCTCCACCTGGAGGAGGTGGAAGATAGGAGCCGCCGCAATAATCTGCGCGTCCGCGGTATCCCCGAACCTGCGGGCGCCGAAGATGTGGAAGCCAAGGTGATCGGTATCTTCCGTAGGATCCTGGATGACCCGGAGGCGGCGATAATCATCGACAGGGCGCACAGAGCGCTTGGGCCTAAGCCGGCGGATCAGGAGAGACCATGTGACGTGATCTGCCGCCTACACCGCTACGGGCAGAAGGAAGACATCCTGCGCCAGGCCTGGGACCATGGAGACATTGTGGTGGAAGACGCGCAGGTGCGGATCTTGCCGGACCTCTCCAGAGCCACCCTGCGTCGCAGGGCTATGCTACGACCAGTCTTGGAGCTTGCTAGGCAGACAGGCCACACATATCGTTGGGGTTACCCGCTGGCGGTTACTTTTCGTAAGGACGCCGACGCCTTAACTTTGCGGAGCGCTACGGATCTCCCGGCACTCTTCCGGTTCCTAGGATCAGACCCGATTCAAGTGCCAGACTGGCTCCAGCTCATCCCCCGCCAGGTTGGCCGTTCGGGAGCAGCAGCCTACCGGGGACCTTTGATGCAGCGCCCGCAGAGAGGCAGACGGCGACGCAATTCAGCCTGAGGAGGAGCGGGACGTGAGTAGGCCTTGAGCCACTTCCTAAATTCCCCACCTTTGCCTAAATGCTGCCCCTGCCGCGGAGACTCTTACAGACCTCCATGCGGCCCCCCCTCCGTTTACCTGGTGCTTCATGGTTGAGTCCTGAGCTTTTGAACGCCTTGGGGAGCGCTACATGGTTGGTCCCCCCCTCCCTTATAGTGCCGTTATTAGATGCCCCCTGCACAAAAGACCTAGCCTTAAGGCATAACCTCTGGCCATAGACTTGGTGCCCCCCACCCCTCCCCCGGCTACACTCAGAGACTTTCCCTTATCCCCTGACCCTTGCGGCTGCCTGGGCCTGCTGGAACGGAGGGAGTGGACCCTGGGTGGGGGGCCCCATTCCGGGAGGGGGATCCCCCACGGAGACTTGGGTGGTGTTTGGCGGGGACTTTGGTGGCAATGACATTGACCCTAATGCGGATCTCTCCCACGCTCAGGATAATGGCAGGGCATGCTGATCCCATTTTCTTTATCGTACATCATGGGACACAGAGCGCATAGCCATTACATATGGGTTATATGGGTACCTTCAGGTGTGGACACTGGTGTAATCAACTTCACAGGAAGTTCCTCCCTATATAACCCCCTCCCACTGAGAGTGCTTCAGTTTTTTCGCCAGTGTCTTAGGTGTTGGTCACGTCTAGCTGTCCCTCGGAGGTCTCGGCACCCAGGATAGCTAGCCGGATCCGTCCGAAGTGCTTCAAAGCCAAGGTGTACGGTACCCGGGCCCTGCTGGAGTGGGGTTTTGCCTATAATGCCTCTCCTTGGAGGGCTACAGTCCAAATAAAATAGACAAGGCCCGAAAAGAAGTGTTGGGTATGGACAGACCATCTCTATTGGAAAATAGGATTAAATTACCAGAAAAGAAGATGTGCCTTAGTCTTGTCTGGGTATCACAACAGAAAAAACTAAAAAATATTTAAAGAATATTGGCCAATCCTACTAAAAGATACTGCCAGGCTAAAATCCTATCCCCACACCCTACCTTCATATATAGAAGAGCTCCAGGTGTAAGAAATATGGGGCAGTAAATGTCCTTAACACAGGACCCCCCGCAAAACCTCCCTTCCTTGAAGGTCCAAGTTTCCACAATTGCACCCACGGAGGTCATGCAACAAAACAAATAGGCAAGGAAAAAAGGTTACTAAATTTAAATCAAGGTAACCCAACAAGAATTTACCTCAAACCATTGATTACATGCCATTTGATACGTCAATATGTATTGTCATGTCCTGCAAATTTCAATATGTAGCGCACTACTAGGAATTAAAAATTCGAATCAATGAACATGTGGCCAACATCATAAAGGGGTTCCCTGACCATAGTGTGTCAAAACACTTTGCCTTTGTCATAACAGGACCCCAGTTATTAACATTTTTTGGAATAGACAGAATTACGAATCACTGGCGTGGAACAGACCTAACAAAGGCAGTATCCAAAACGAAACCCAGGGGGTTCTGCCTCAGAACTATGAGGCCCCAGGCTAATATAGAATTGGACCTAACTGCTTGTTTAACGGACATCAGGAGTATGTAGAGCTGCACAATGTAAAATATCTTTGAACAAATTTTAGGTCACTATGTATTTTATCTTTTTTATTTAGGCAGGATTTTTATTTTGTAATTCCATTTTTGGTAATGCAACTTTAAATTTGCCCATATATATACTTACTGATAATATACATGTATATGGTTCCATATGTATATAAAATATATTTTAAAGATATGTATTTTGCTACTCCCCCCAGATTTTATAATGCCTTAAATCTTTAAATAGCATTGGGAACATAGGAGATACAATGCAGCCATATCCATTGTATTATATATATTTTTGCACTAGTACTGTATTTCAAAGAAAAAGATTGTAATTGGTCTATGTATGAATTGCTGGTGAAACTCCCGCGGTGTTACATGGTTGCTTAGGAAGCCTATGGGGACAGAGGCTTTGCCCAATTGATTTGCCCCTCCCATGGCTGTGCAGACTAAAAGTAGCCCATAGCGTGACCAGAATTAGTGCTTACCTGGTGTCAGACATTAACGAAACGTACAGGGCTGGTACTGGCACGCACTACTAGTCCATGCTTCTCCTCTGTTCTATGCTTCCTCTATGTTGATTTCAGCGTGGGGAGGGTGCGCGTGCGTGTGGAACGCGCGCGTGCACGCCATCACAACTCTCTTTCCATCCCTATATACCTACAGGCGTCCTCGTGCATAGGGGGGGAACACGGGCACGGCAGGGTCAAAGTAAGGCCATTTGGCAGTTGATATTTTTTAGCAGAGCATTATTTTAATAAAAGTTTTACACCATGGGAGCTGGTCTTTCCCTTTATATGAGACCTATCCACAGCCTGGTTTTCAATCGTGGTTTCCAGAAAGGACACAGAGCGCGCATTTCTGAGCCATTTGACCTTGGCATTTAAACAATAGGTCAGTGACACCTAGTGGCGGTTGGTAAGGAGCCATCCATTCACACTTGGTCTAGACTTATTTGGTGAAGTGATATACTTTAGAAGACCAAACGGAGACCCATTGGAAACTATTGTTTGCAGCAAAATTGCACTAAAAAAACGGACTTTTTTTCTTGAAGGGACTCAGCCTTAGATCCGGCAGCATCCGATTGTCTACCTTGGGCTCCAGCTAATATTTTTTCGGGCATTATTGGTTTGTTGTTATATGGTTAGCACGACATTCACTATTTATATTATATTAATTTCACTAATGTTGTATAATACCTCGGTTATACCTATCAATAATTAGCGCCCCTACTCTCCAATTGTTTCACATGTCTAATCCAGTATTCTGCATTAGTTAGGGAAAAAAGCTTGTATTATTATTTTTGCACTTTCCCCCCCCCCCCTCACATTTTAGTTTGGCGCGAGATTTTCCCAAGTTTCCACTCCTAGCTACAACAGTCGGGTGTTGGCTACAGGCTATGGCTTCGGCCAGAAGGGTCTCCGAGCTGGCAGCCTTGTCTTGCAGGGAACCGTACCTGATTCGGCATAAGGTCAGAGTGGTTCTGCGGCCTCAACCTTCTTTCCTTCCTAAGGTCATATCCAGTTTTCACTTGAATCAGGACCTAGTCCTACCATCCTTCTTTCCTACTCCCCAGTCCAGAGAGGAAAGACTGCTTCATACTTTGGACGTGGTCCGAGCCATGAGGGTTTATCTCAGGGCTACAGAGAAGATTCGGAAAACAGATGTGCTTTTTGTTCTTCCGGATGGCCCCAAAAAGGGTCAGCCGGCTGCCAAGTCTTCCTTGGCTAGGTGGATTAAGCAGCTGAGTTTTCAGGCCTATGGTCTGAAGCGCGTTCCACCTCCCTTATCAGTTTAAAGCCCATTTTACGAGGGCCATGAGTGCCTCTTGGGCGGCACACCATCAGATCTCTATGGCACAGGTTTACAAAGCGGCAACTTGGTCTTCCGTACGTTTATTAAATTGTATAAGTTGGACTTCGCAAAAGCTACGGACGCAGCATTTGGGCAGGCGGTCCTACGGGCAGCAGTATAGAATCCTCTGGCCCGGTTCACGCCCCCTTGTTTTTCTGTTGGTGGAGCTATTTGTTCTCCTAATAATGTTTTTGTTTGGCTATTTTTGGCCTTACGGTCTCCCTCCCTTCATGGAGCATTGCTTTGGGACATCCCATATGTAATGGCTATGCGCTCTGTGTCCCGTGATGTACGATAAAGAAAAAGGGATTTTTAATAACAGCTTACCTGTAAAATCCTTTTCTTGAAGTACATCACGGGACACAGAGCTCCCACCCCTCTTTTGGGGAACATTGTGTAACCTCGGAGAAATTGCATGCTACAAAACTGAAGCACTCTCAGTGGGAGGGGGTTATATAGGGAGGAACTTCCTGTGAAGTTGATTACACCAGTGTCCACACCTGAAGGTACCCATATAACCCATATGTAATGGCTATGCGCTCTGTGTCCCGTGATGTACTTCAAGAAAAGGATTTTACAGGTAAGCTGTTATTAAAAATCCCTTTTTTTGATAACCAGGATATGTGTGCTGGGGGTGGAGGGGGCCCCAGGCCTGAGGGAACGGATGCAACTGATGGTGTGGGTCTTGCGGGAGGAGGGGGGCTACATGAGAAGTTTGGGGTGAAGCACTGGACCCCAGTCCAGATACTTGCACTGCTCCGGAGCCTTTTTGTCTTGAAGCACTACATTACCCTATTGCCAGGACCTTCCTACATCATTGTTTTTTACTTGCCACCAGGATGTTCCAGGGGAGGGGGAGGGAAATACCCGATTATGGAGGGGGCGGTGTTGGCAGGGTGGAGGGGTGACCGTTTTGACTCCCGGGGAGTGGGGTTCAGGGCTCTGGACCCTATGACACCCTGGGAGCATTATTTGCACTTATTACATAGATTTATGTGGTTTATTTTACTGTTGGTTAACCTGTTTTGACAGACTTATTTGCTGCTAGCTCTATTACTGTTACTGACTGTTCGGTACGTTACCGGTTCATGTTTTGGTTATATATCATAATATATGTTTTGGCCAGGGTGGAGTGGGGAGGGTCGGGAGCTTCCTGTTTAGCTCATCTCCCCCACTTAGGACTGCACTCGATTACCGGCCTTGCACCGGAGAGTGCTTATAGCCGTTTTTGGCTACATTAGTTAATACTGCTTGGAGGCACCATCTGGTGCCTACCACTAGAATTCTTTACTTTTCTATACCTGTCCCCTCCTCTTTTCTCCTCTCCACTAACTACTCGGCTTCTCCTCTCTTCTCCACTCTACCCTCCGCACCCCCCCATCGCACAGACCTCCTCCCCCCCACTGCGCGAGCATGGATGAGATCACCGTGATCTCGCTTAACGTAAAGGGCCTCAATACGCCCGAAAAAAGGCGTATGCTGCTACAAGATATGCGACGCCTGGGTGCGGATGTGGTGCTCTTGCAGGAGACACATTTTAAGGAATGTAATCTGCCCCTCCTGAAAAACAGATTCTATCCTACGATGTACCACTCTCAATACTCAGAGGCCAAGTCCAGGGGGGTGTCCATCTTAGTTTCGGCAAAGGTGCTGTGGAAGCTTATAGATGCCCAGACGGATAGGGACGGGCGCTACCTCTTTCTGAAAGGCCAGATAGGAGACAGGACAGTGACGTTCGCTAACTTCTATGCACCGAATTCCCAACAGGACACGTTCCTTAAGAAGCGCTTGGGCCAACTCAGACGCTTCTCGGAGGGCCACCTTATAGTTGGGGGTGACCTGAACGTCCCCCTAATTCCGACCGAAGATACATCCACCGGGAAATCCTCCCTGACACGAGACACTCTTAAACGCATTGACGCTGCTCTACATACTATGCAACTGATAGATACCTGGCGCCTTCTACACCCTGGAGACAGGGATTATACCTTTTTTTTCGAAACCCCACCAGACGTACTCAAGACTCGACTACTTCCTTCTGCCACACGAACAATTGGACGCGATCCGGGGGGTCACAATTGGTTCAATCACGTGGTCGGCCACGCCCCGATCACCCTGAAATACTCCATCTTAGAAAGTACTAGAGGCCAGAGGCCACCGTGGCGGCTTAATGAAAGCCTCCTACAGAACACCGAAGTTATGACGGAGATAGTAGGGGAGCTGGGTCACTATTTATCTGCCAATATCGTACCTGAGGGCGACATGGGGGTGATTTGGGAGGCCCATAAGGCGGTGATCCGAGGAATACTGATTAAGCATGGCGCGCACCTAAAGAAAGAACGCATGGCGCAACTCGAATCACTCCTTGCCAAACTTTGCGTATTGGAAACAACACACAAAACTGCCCCTAATAGGCAGACGGGCGCGGAGCTTGACGTGGTTCGCGCGCGGGTGACTGACCTTTTGCATTTTAAGGCCAAGGTGGCCCTTCAAAAATGCCGGCGCGTTATATACGAATCGGGCAATAAGTGTGGTAAATTATTGGCTAACACGATACGCGCTCGGCGACTGGCCTCGTATGTTCCTCACGTCTTATCATCTAGGGGATTGAAGCAGTCTACGCCCCAACAAATTACACGAGAATTCTGCCAATACTATGCGTCCCTATACAACTTGGACAAACCTCCCCCTACACGGGAAATAATAAGAGACTACTGTGACGGTGGTAGAACATATCCCCGTCAAGCCTTCCCTTCTTCTCCCATAAAAGAAATCACCCAATATATTCCATGAGTAGGAATATCCTTGGAATCGCCGAATAATCCATACATGAGCCAAGGCTTAATGCTGAATGTAAACAGGACACACTTTATTGAAAGTACACAGCACACTTTTATACAGGATTTGGAACATCCCGTCCCCAACAACCGCTTTCCTATTGGTCCATTGTAAAGTATTCAGTCTACACTCAGGTCCTCCTAAACCATGCAAATGAGGACTTGAAAATGACACAGCAGAGATTGGTCAGAAACGGTTTGAATAGAAGCCTGTGATGTGTATTCAGACAAAAGCCCCAGGGGGGCAATCAATGTACACATAAGCCAGCCACAGAACAATGGAACCGGCTGGCCCATAATCGGACGGCAAGAGGCTCGCATTCAGTCCTCTCCAAAAGCCCCTGTCCCGGCTAGGCCAGTCATACATCCCCCCTTTTGGCAGGGGACTAACCCAGTAGGAGACACCAGATGGGTTGTCTCTGAATTTAGTCAGTAGTTCCAGTCCCCCAATGCCGGTATCCATACAGTACCCCAAATCACTTGCTCCAAACCGAGCATTACTCACCCCGCCATCCTCTGCCTCTCTCAGGAAACACGTCTGCCGCTGGGAAGAGGCCTGGACTAGCCCTTCTCCCTGGAGTCCTTTCAGCCGCTGGAGAGATGACAGGGTGGCTGGGCTCAGTCCATCATGCTGTTGGGGATCTGGGCCAACTGGCCACCATTTATGGGGTATACCAGTGGAGACTGAAGTCCCATCCACTGGTGTGAGGTGAAAATCCCCCAGTGCTTGCAAAGCAAAGCCGACATCCTCCTGTTTCAGTCCTGTACCATTTTCTGGGGTTGTGCCAGTGGAGACTGAAGTCCCATCCACTACCCCAGGAACCCCTTCTTCTTATAGGTGAAAACAGAGGCCCGGGGCACTCTGCTCTGTTGCCAGCTCTTCCGCTGGGTTGCTGTGAGTGGAGACCACAATATCCACTCAAACTGTAGTGGGGTGCAGCCGCCAGTAGCATCCTGTCCTGCTGCCAGTGATTCAGCTGGGAGTAAGAGCTTTACCACCTCAGCTGGTTGCTGGGGAGGGGGGCCAACCGCCCCGGCTCCCTGGAACTCCACAGTTGGTCCCGGTGCTGGGCAGAGATGGCTGGCACTCTGCCCTGTTGCCAGCACTTCTGCTGGGGGTGCATAATCCATAACTTCCTCTGAACAGTCCATACATTCTGTAATCTGTGGCTGGGGAGTGATCGCCATCTTCTCACCCTGAGCCTCCGAAACTGCCACAGGGGTGGGGCAGAGGTCTTGAACCCTCTGTCCGGTGACCAGCGCTTCAGCTGGGGAAGTTCCGTGTAACTCCACAAATACTGCTCTTGGTGCTGGGCAGAGCACAGTGAAGTTTGGCCCTGATCCCAGCTCTTCTGCTGGAGGCCCATCAGGTTGTTTTTCCTCAGCAGAAAAATCTATTAAATCCCCTGTCTCTGCAACTGGTGTCTGGGGATAGAGGTTCACCATCTCCTGTCCATGTAACCCAGAAGATGCTCTAGGTACTGAGCAGAGGTTAGCAGAGCTCGGCCCTGTGGTCAGAACTTCAGCTTTGGGAATGGCAATCTCCAGATTTTCCACTGCCGATTCACTGGCATACTGCTGGACAGGCACATTCCTCCATTCAAGATTGTCAAATGCAGAAACGGGATCATCAAGGTCAGTCGGCACTTGCTGCATCCGCCATATAACCTCCTGGTCCATAGCTGCAGGGGCAGGTTGGAAAAGCACGCTGTTACCCTGTCACATGGACGATTCTTCAGCCAGGACTTCAGCATTGTCCACTGGTATTTCCTGATAGTCCCAGGCAAAGGGAGCCCGGCCCTGGCGCTGAGCAGAGTCTAGCAGCTGTTTGTAGGCGATCTCCAGGTCCCATTCCCGAGCGGCCAGAAATTCCAAATCTTCCTGTAGCCAGTGCGCTTCCGAGATATTCAATTTTTTCTCTCTGTGCTCCATTATGTCCTCCAAGCGCCACTCCCGATCATCCCCAAAGTCGGGATCACTGGACATCCTTCAATACAACAATCCCAGCCTATCATAGTCATAGCCTTCTGTGGGGCTGTCATCCGCTGACCACGGGCACTCTTGGGCTACATACCACCGGAGGGCTCTGTAGCTCTCATCCAGCTGCATCTCTGCCCGGATCAGCCTGTTTAATTCCGCTATCCACTCCTGCTTTGGTTGTTCCCCCAACAATGGCATTCGTACGTCATACTGCGGCCAGTACCTTGCATAGATGTAGGGCAGGACCTCTCCTTGGTGTTGCTGCTCGAGAGCTAGCGCTTCCTTCCAGAGTTGGCACCGAATCACATCCGCCCATCCCAGCAGGACCTCCTCTGATTCTGGTCCTGTGTGCTGTATCCGCATCTCTTGTAACCTTCTTCTGAATTCCTCTTCCATCGTTACTGGTATCTGTACCTCTCCTTGTCTTTCATTTGGTGCTGCTTCTTTAGGCGTTGTCACCGATCGTCGTATTTCTGCAATTCTCAGCTCATGTTGCCGCTCTCGTTCTTTCTCATCAAAAGCTTTAAAAGCGCTAAACAGAATCTTCCTTGTGTCTGCTGTGCTGTACTCACTGTTTGGAGAATGTGCGGCTGCTTGTTGGACTGCTGCCAGTTTTCACTGTAGCTCTGCGTCTCTCTTATTTGTTTAGCCTCCTCCGCTACCAGGGTCATCACTTTCAGCACCACATCCGCCGTTGGGTTCGGACCGAACCATGCTAGTTTCTCTCTTATTGCCTTGTTGGCTGGTGATTCCTCCTCCTGAATCACTGGTGTCTCCATCTCTTGTACTGCTGGCCTTGCTGCAACCGAGTTCTCCTGGTCTAGCTCCATTAATTCTGCTATGATGACACGCTCGGTTTTGTTGCTAGCAATCCTTCCACGAACTTCCAGTAGATCTTTCAGTGTGTTTCTTTTAAGCCGGGTGTACCAATCTTCCATTCACTGTTCCCAGTGTCTGCTTGGAATCCTGGTGTAAAGTAAAGTAGAAGGGAAAATCCCGCTGCTGCCAACCAGTTGTGACGGTAGTAGAACATATCCCCGTCAAGCCTTCCCTTCTTCTCCCATAAAAAAAATCACCCAATATTCCATGAGTAGGAATATCCTTGGAATCGCCGAATAATCCATACATGAGCCAAGGCTTAATGCTGAATGTAAACAGGACACACTTTATTGAAAGTACACAGCACACTTTTATACAGGATTTGGAACATCTCGCCCCCAACAACCGCTTTCCTATTGGTCCATTGTAAAGTATTCAGTCTACACTCAGGTCCTCCTAAACCATGGAAATGAGGACTTGAAAATGACACAGCAGAGATTGGTCAGAAACGGTGATGTGTATTCAGACAAAAGCCCCAGGGGGCAATCAATGTACACAATAGCCAGCCACAGAACAATGGAACCGTCTGGAGAATTGAGACAGGGCAAGTCATTTACACCTGATAATAGAAAGGCTTTAGATAGGGTTATCACACAATGGACAATGAGTATCCCTTCTGAGTCTGTTGATCTGGCTGGGGTTCAGAATAAAAAGTCTCCTGTAATACATGAATTAGGATTTCACATAGAAACCCTTCAGTATTTCATGGTCCATGACAACTACATTACCACATCTTTAATGCCCACCCTGCCTTCGGACACTCGGCAAGCCCTAGAGGAACCTATCACACTCACTGAACTCCAAAGTCAGGCCAAGCCCCAGGTCCTGACGGCCTTACGGTGGCATACTATAGGTCCCTGCTCCCATCAGTAGGCCACCACATGGTACGGATATTTAACGACCTAGGCTCGGGGAAATCCCTTCACGTCACCACACTCCAGGCCCAAATCTCCGTTATTCCAAAAGAAGGCAGGGACCCAGCTAACTGTGGCAATTACCGCCCCATATCCCTCCTCAACACTGACCTCAAACTGTATACCAAAATCTTGGCTTCCAGACTTCAGAACCACCTTCCACAATTGATAGACCTAGACCAAGTGGGCTTTGTACCTACTAGGGAAGCCTGTGATAACACGGTTAAGGTACTTAACCTCCTACACATAGCCTCCTCTAGTAAGACTCCGTGCCTTTTTTTAGGAACTGATGCCGAAAAGGCATTTGACCGGGTCAACTGGCAGTTCATGATGTCCACCTTGAAGCACATAGGTCTAGGGGAGAAAATGAGTGTCAGCGATCTATAGGGGACCGACGGCGAGGGTCCGGGTTAATGGGGCACTGTCAGAAGCATTCCCAATTACCAACGGGACAAGACAGGGGTGCCCCCTGTCACCCCTGTTGTTTGCCATATCCCTTGAGCCCTTCCTATGCCATGTACGGCAAAATCCTGCAATTACGGGTATACGTGTCTCAGAAACACAATACAAGGTCTCCGCCTATGCGGACGACCTCCTGTTTACCCTTACAGACCCGGACACATCTCTTCTGGCTCTCATGCAGGATTTTGGGGTCTATGGCATACTTTCCAACCTGAAAATAAACATGACAAAGTCGGAGGCAATGGGGGTGGGGATCCCACAGCATAAGCTTGCCCGGCTGAAGGCTAAGTTTAGCCTGAAGTGGACGGAGGTTGCGTTGAAATATTTAGGGACGCAGATACCCCCCTCGTTATCACAGCTATATAGATTGAACTTCCTGCCCCTCCTGACAGAAGTCAAGAAACTGTTGTTGCAGTGGTCGGGAGGCCTTCACTCCTGGCTGGGAAGGGTCAACATACTAAAGATGACGATTCTGCCCAAATTCCTATATCTCCTGCAGGCCCTCCCGATTCGGATTCCAGGGACGTACTTTCGACAAATTCACTCTGCCTTTTCCAAGTTCCTGTGGGCTGGGAAGAAGTCAAGAATACACAGAGGGATCTTGTCCCTCCCTAAACTGTGCGGTGGTCTGGCGTTACCGGACGTTCGTACATACTATCAAGCCACACACCTGGTTAGACTGCTTGACTGGTGCCGACACTCGCACACTAAACTCTGGACGCGGGTGGAGCAGAGCCAGTGCACGGTCCCACTTCGTCGAGCCCCCTGGTGCCTTACGATGCCCCCCATACCTGCAATGAGACACCCCCTGGTGGGGAATACGGTGAAGATATGCGCGGGCCTTTTTGAGAAGTTCTCCCTTTCGTCTCGGACCTCTCTTCTCAGACCTATCGTTGGCCACCCCCTTTTTGAACCGGGCCTGCAAGACGGGAAATTTATCAACTTAGCGAATAGGGGCCTTTTCCAGGCCTCACACTTTAGCTCGGGGGGGAGGTGGAGGTCGACGGTAGAGTTGATGGACCCTGATGGTGAATATCGACTAGACTTCTTGAGAGCGCAACAATTAAAACATTTTTTAAGTAGTCTCCCGACCCCTCCGACAGTTCAGGTCCCGTTGACGACCCTAGAGGAACTCTGTAGTGAGCAGGGGGTACTCCCCCACGCTCTGTCCCTGACGTACGCGCTACTCAATACTCCTCCAGAAGAGTACCAGATCCCAGCCCTGGCTAAATGGGAGAGAGAACTAGGCACGTCACTTACAGCCAACAAAAAACTAAATATAGTTCGCTTCACGCATAAGTCATCTGTCTGTGCGAAAACACAAAAGACGAACTATAAAATACTCACACGCTGGTATAGGACCCCAGACCTGTTAAACAAACTGTTCCCTGACACTGCAGCCACCTGCTGGAGATGCCAACAAGATAGGGGCACCATGTTACACATATTTTGGTCCTGCCCGCGGATTAGGGGCTTCTGGGGAGAGGTGCGCCGGATCACACAACAATTTACGGGAAGTATGGTACCGGACGACCCGGCCTACTTTCTCCTACACGCAAATGACATGTCACCTAAGGTGTACAAAAAATCAGTAGTGCGCCACCTCCTGGACGCAGCCAAAGCCTGTGTCCCCCTCCTCTGGAAGTCCCCTCAGCCGCCGACTATTGCTATGTGGCTGCATAAAGTGGATGAGATCAGTCGTATGGAAGATCTAATCCTGTCTGGACAGCAGAGAGAGGAGGCATACTCGGAAACATGGCAACTATTTAACATCTTCAGATACTCTGAAGAAGACCAGAGACTCAGGGAGACGGACTGCAGCCTGCCGCCTCCACCGTAGTTGGGTCACATGCCGGTGAGGTAATTTAACGGAATGAGATTTAGTCAGAAACCAAAACTTAAAATACGCCCTTAGGGGTGCTTTTGAATTTGAACTTGCCATGCTCGTGCAATCCCCCCCCCCTTATATCCCCCCCACCCCTCTCCGCTTCCCCCTCTTTCTTTGCTCTATCCTATATCTATCTACTACTACTCTATTCTACTGCAGAATACGGAAAATGGGATGGGGAACCGGCTCGCTCGAGACCGATAGATGAGTGATAGATGGACAGTGAAAGATTGTTTCTGGGGATATACATGTCATAGAATGTCCATACTTCTGTTAATACCTGTACTCGTCGCTGTTATGTGCTCTACATGGAATGCCTGTATGCAATTTATTATAACTGTATGTTGATGGTCCATGCTGTGAAGGACTTTTATGCAATTGCCTATATACTTCAGTGTAATTCTCTCCCTGCTAATCTTAATGCCTGTGTGCCTCTAGACCTGGATAATTGGACAATGACCCTTCAATGGCATACCGGAGTCGGGCTTGTGAGATACATTTTATTGTCCAGTGTGTAGAGGTGTTAATTGTTATTCTGAACCCCAGCCAGGTCAACAGACTCATAAGTGATACTTATTGTCCATTGTGTGATAACCCTATCTAAAGCCTTTCTATTATAAGGTGTAAATTACTTCTGCCCTGTCTCAATTCTCCAGACGGCTCCATTGTTCTGTGGCTGGCTATTGTGTACATTGATTGACCCCCTGGGGCTTTTGTCTGAACACAGATATTCAGGCTTCTGGCCACACCTATTCAAGCTTTGGGACCAATCTCTGCGGAGACATTTTCAAGTCCTCATTTGCATGGTTTTTAGAGGACCAGAGTGAAGACTGAATACTTTACAATGGACCAATAGGAAAGCGGTTGTTGGGGGCGGGATGTTCCAAATCCTGTATAAAGTGTGCTGTGTACTTTCATTAAAGTGTGTCCTGTTAGATCCAGTATTAAGCCATGGCTAATGTGTGGATTATTCGGCGATTCCAGGGATATTCCTAGTCGGGGAATATTGGGGTGATTTCTTTTATGGGAGAAGAAGGGAGAGGATGGCGGAGATATGCTCTAATACCGTCACACTGGTTGGCAGCAGCGGGATGTTCCCTTCTACCTTCCTTTACACCAGGATTCCAAGCAGACACTGGGAACAGTGAATGGAAGACTGGTACACCCGGCTTAAAAGAAATACACGGAAAGGACTACTGGAAGTTTGTGGAAGGATTGCTAGCAGCAAAACCGAGAGTGTCATCATAGCAGAATAAATGGAGCTAGACCAGGAGAACTCGGTTGCAGCAAGGCCTGCAGTACAGAAGATGGGGACACCAGTGATTCGGGATGAGGAATCACCAGCTAACAAGCTAATAAGAGAGAAATTAGCATGGTTCGGTCCGAACCCAACGGCGGATGTGGTGCTGAAAGTGATGACCCTAGTAGCGGAGGAGGCTAAACAAATAAGAAACGCAGAACTACAGTTAAAACTGGCAGCAGTTCAACAAGCAGCCGCACATTCTCCAAACAGTGAGTACAGCACAGCAGACACAAGGAAGATTCCGTTTAGGGCTTTTAAAGCTTTTGATGAGAAAGAACGAGAGCGGCAACATGAGCTGAGAATTGCAGAAATACGACGATCGGTGACAACGCCTAAAGAAGCAGCACCAAATGAAAGACAGGAGATGGTGAACCTCTATCCCCAGACACCAGTTGCAGAGACAGGGGATCTGATAGACTTCTCTGCTGAGGAAGAACAACCTGAAGGGCCTCCAGCAGAAGAGCTGGTATCAGGGCCACACTTCACTGTGCTCTGCCCAGCACCAAGAGCAGTATTTGTGGAGTTACACAGAACTTTCCCAGCTGAAGCGCTGGTCACCGGACAGAGGGTTCAAGACCTCTGCCCCACCCCTGTGGCAGTTTTGGAGGCTCAGGGTGATAAGATGGCGATCACTCCCCAGCCACAGATTACAGAATGTATGGACTGTTCAGAGGATGTTATGGATTATGCATCCCCAGCAGAAGTGCTGGCAACAGGGCAGATTGCCAGCCATCTCTGCCCAGCACTGGGACCAACTGTGGAGTTCCAGGGAGCCGGGGCGGTTGGCCCCCCTCCCCAGCAACCAGCTGAGGTGGTAAAGCTCTTACTCCCAGCGGAATCACTGGCAGCAGGACAAGATGCTACTGGCGGCTGCACCCCACTACAGCTTGAGCGGATATCGGTGGATGGGACTGTGGTCTCCACTCAGAGCAACCCAGCGGAAGAGCTGGCAACAGAGCAGAGTCCCCCGGGCCTCTGCTTTCACCTAACAGAAGAAGGGGTTCCTGTGGTAGTGGATGGGACTTCAGTCTCCACTGGCACAACCCCAGAAAATGGTACAGGACTGAAAGAGGAGGATGTCGGCTTTGCTTTGCAAGCACTGGGGGATTTTCACCTCACACCAGTGGATGAGACTTCAGTCTCCACTGGTATAACCCATAAATGGTGGCCAGTTGGCCCAGATCCCCAACAGCATGATGGACTGAGCCCAGCCACCCTGTCATCTCTCCAGCGGCTGAAAGGACTCCAGGGAGAAGGGCTAGTCCAGGCCTCTCCCCAGCGGCAGACGTGTTCCCTGAGAGAGGCAGAGGATGGCGGGGTGAGTAATGCTCGGTTTGGAGCAAGTGATTTGGGGTACTGTATGGATACCGGCATTGGGGGACTGGAACTACTGACTAAATTCAGAGACAACCCATCTGGTGTCTCCTACTGGGTTAGTCCCCTGCCAAAAGGGGGGATGTGTGACAGGCCTAGCCGGGACAGGGGCTTTTGGAGAGGACTGAATGCGAGCCTCTTGCCATCCGATTATGGGCCCTCAAAAAGCTCACACCTTACCTTTATGGCCGGGCTTTCACTCTCATCACCGACCACCATCCCTTGGTGTGGCTTAACCGGGTTTCAGGGGACAACGGCCGTTTGCTACGCTGGAGCTTGGCCTTACAGCCCTATGACTTTACGATTCATTACCGCCCAGGCAAGCAAAACGGGAATGCCGATGGATTGTCACGCCAAACGGAGTTAACCTCGGACTAGAAGCTCTGAACCCGTCAACTCTACTGGACCAGGAAAGGTCCAACCGAGTTGCCGGAGCAGGGAGAAAAGGGGGGGCCATTGTGAAGGACTTTTATGCAATTGCCTATATACTTCAGTGTAATTCTCTCCCTGCTAATCTTAATGCCTGTGTGCCTCTAGACCTGGATAATTGGACAATGACCCTTCAATGGCATACCGGAGTCGGGCTTGTGAGATACATTTTATTGTCCAGTGTGTAGAGGTGTTAATTGTTATTCTGAACCCCAGCCAGGTCAACAGACTCATAAGTGATACTTATTGTCCATTGTGTGATAACCCTATCTAAAGCCTTTCTATTATAAGGTGTAAATTACTTCTGCCCTGTCTCAATTCTCCAGACGGCTCCATTGTTCTGTGGCTGGCTATTGTGTACATTGATTGACCCCCTGGGGCTTTTGTCTGAACACAGATATTCAGGCTTCTGGCCACACCTATTCAAGCTTTGGGACCAATCTCTGCGGAGACATTTTCAAGTCCTCATTTGCATGGTTTTTAGAGGACCAGAGTGAAGACTGAATACTTTACAATGGACCAATAGGAAAGCGGTTGTTGGGGGCGGGATGTTCCAAATCCTGTATAAAGTGTGCTGTGTACTTTCATTAAAGTGTGTCCTGTTAGATCCAGTATTAAGCCATGGCTAATGTGTGGATTATTCGGCGATTCCAGGGATATTCCTAGTCGGGGAATATTGGGGTGATTTCTTTTATGGGAGAAGAAGGGAGAGGATGGCGGAGATATGCTCTAATACCGTCACACATGCGAACTGGTTTCCTTTTCTGATGATAAATAAAAAAATAAAAAAATTACAAAATGTAAAGAATAGTGTTTACTTCCAATTCCTCATTGAGTTCATTGGCCAAATCCAAAAAGTTTTGCGCTCACATAATCTAGAAAAATGTTTGGCTTCGAATAGGCTCCTGGGCTCCTTCAATGACTCATACCCGTAGACTCGCCATGGACTGGTTATGGTGTTCCAAGAAATAGCGTGGTACACCATGTTCATCGCAACCACCCTGCACAAATCGCCGATGGTTACCAAAGCGCTGTCTAAGTGGATTGATGGTGCGACCAACATATAGTAGTTTGCACGGCACATGAGACAGTAGACAACGTAATCGCTCAAACAATTATAAAAGTTGTCAAGCTGATAGGTCTTATCTCTATGGGTTGTTTCTTTTGTCCATGAGAAACAAAATTACAAGTCTTGCACAGTGGTTTGTTACATCTGTACATCCCTTTAAGAGGCAGAAATTGTCTATAGGAGGTCACGATCCATCAGGGACAGTCTGGTCCACAGCCACTTTCCCCCAGATGCACCCAGTTCAGGTGCAAAGGGTGGGAAGGGGACCTTCAGATGTGGCAGTTGTGATCAATGCCCAATGATAAAAGAAGGGGTTGGGTGTCCTCTACCCAGGGGAGGTTTTCACAAGTCTAAAGCATATGCCAATTGTACAACGATTGGTATTGTTTACCTAGCCACAAGTTTATGCAGCGCATTCTACATCGGCAAAACAAAGCGTCCGTTTGTATACAAGATCATCTGTACTACCTGGACGTAGGACTGCTCTACACCCCAATCTGTAAACTTTCTTTGCCCTTGAGGTTATCTCTGAACAAGAAAGGGGAGGCAATTTTGACAAAAAAAAAATCTTCAGCAAGAGGTGAGGTGGATTTTCAATCAGAGAGCCAATTACCCACCAGGGCTTAACACGGCATTATCCTTTAAACCTTTTTTATAGGTGCATTTTTAGTATTAGTAATGTTGTTATGGTTACTTCCACCTTCACTAATAGATGTTCTATTCTTGTGCTTTCTGTGTGACTTGTTGCTGCCATCTAGTGGAAACATCAACACAGGATGACGGCTAGCAATACTCTTTATATTGGGAATCGAGTAAGCATACTGATAAAATAACAGTGGGCCAGATTCACAGAGCGATTACGCCGGCGTAACAGGAGATGCGCGGCGTAAGTCTAAATTTGCGCATGCGTTTCGATACTCCGCATCCCCAAAACAAGATACGCAAGAAATCTACTTTTTTTTGTCCAGCGTAATTTCGAGAGACAGGCGCATCCGTCCGCGCAAAACTGCGCTAGACACACCATTGATTTGCTATTCAAATATGCTAATGAGTGAGTTACAGGGATCCACAAAAGAACGTTGGTGCAGCGCAGGCTACGCGCTGTGCACAACAGCTGCACGTCCTGTCTAAAATTAGACCATATAAAAGGTGGTCTAAAATTAGACAATTTGTCTACATGTCAGAGAAAGCAACACCGTTAGTGAGGAGCTGAGCAGTCACACGTGTTGCACAACAATCTGTATGCCAACATGCCAGGGACATCCTAGCTCATAGCTATACTACTGACTTTAGAGGAGCAAAGAAGGATGAGGGCACGGAGGAGGGCACGGGAGAGGATCTACCGCACCCGCATAGACCTCTTTGGCATGAGTGATTCTGAGGTGTATTGCATCTTCAGATTCACCCCTCATGCCATCCTGGAATTAACCATAACCTTGCAGGAGGACATCACCAGCCCAACACACCGCTCACATGCAGTGCAGCCACTGGTCAAGGTCATGGCAACACTCCATTTCCTTGCCAGTGGCTCTTTTCAAAGAACAAGTTGAGTGGTGGTTGGGATGTCACAATCCTCCATGAGCAGATGTGTGCACCAGGTTATCCCTGCAATCCTCAGATGCATGGCCAACCAAATCATCAAACCAACTACTGAGGACCTGCGGCTGAAGGCAATGACAGATTTCTACAGAATTGCCAGATTCCCACGCACCGTGGGGGCCATTGATTGCACACATGAGGCACTCCAGCTCCCCCATGAGACAGAGCACATATACCGCAATCAGAAGCATTGGCATTCCATCAACGTACAGGTGATAGTCGATGCCCAAGGCCTCATATGGCACGTCCGTGCCAAACACCCCGGATCCAGCCATGACAGCTACATATACAATCAGAGCCCCATCCGAATGGAATTCGAACAGAACGTGTATGGGGACACCTGGCTGGTTGGTAAGTGACATGGGTGGCAGGCATGACTGTCCCCCCCCATGATGCACACATCACAAGGGGCACATGCACTACTAACATCCTCCTGTCTTTTCCCTTACAGGTGACTCTGCATATGCACTGGGACCCCATCTCATGACTCCTATCCGGAACCCCCAAACCCCAGGAGAGGAAAGATACAATGAAGCCCACGTCAAAACACGTGCAGTGGTGGAGCGCACCTTTGTCCTCCTGAAGTCACGTTTCCAATGCCTGGATAAGTCTGGGGTGACCCTGTTGTATTCCCCAAACTTTGTGTGCCAGATCATTGGTGCATGTTGCCTGGTGCATGTTGCCTGCTGCACAACTTCGCAGTGAGAAAGGGCCTGCAGATTGACCTACGTGATGACCTACCCCTGAACCAGACAATCCCCCCCTAACCGAGGTTACCCCGTCTTCTGAGGGAAGAGCAGCCAGGAGAGAGCTCACATTAGGCATCTTTGCACGTTAAACACACACATTAATCATGGCACAATGAGAATGCATGCATGCACACCACTGTGGTCCCTAGCACAGACACATCACATCCTCATCTAATTGGATTAGCACAAGCCCACCATGCTGGACTTGTGAGCAGCAACGCCACGCCACGGCACCAATTATGTCACTGTACATTCATACACCATTCACACGGACGTGGGGATCACTTCCCCCTGGTCCTGGGGAACCCTTCTCCACCAAAACTGAGGGTGATACCCCTTTGCCGGCAGGAATATCACCCCCACATTGCAAAAACATTCACATAACAAAAAAAAAAAAAATGTCCAGCAAAAAAAAAAAAATTCCCAGAAAAAAAAAAAAGGGGAAAAACAAATTAATGCCGTTGGCGTGAGCCACGCCTGGGGCGCCCACGGCCCCGGCTCCTCAGGGGAGACTCATGGGGAGGGGGGGTAATCCGGGGAAGGAGGAGAAGCCCCTGGTCTCTGCCCACCTGGCGGCCTGCCCTCCAAGGCCACGGCAATTCTGTTCAGGCCAGCACCTAGTGTTGCCGTGTTGGCCTGGATAGCCTGGGCCCTCACATCCTGCCCAACGTCTGCTGTTGTAGTCTGCAGTACGTTTAGGCAGTTTGTAAGAGCCCGGAAGTGGCAGTCCAGGTCCCCTTTATGGAGGTCAGGCTCTCCTCCATCCGCCCCAAAGTCTGGCTGACCTGTCCCAGATGGCAGGTCTGAAGGGCCTGGTCCCTTCTCAGATTGGCGGGCAGAAGCTCGGCCATCCCCCTGGTCTTCTGGGACGACTTCCTGCCTCCAGCTGAGGCTTGTGGCCGGGGAGAAGGGGAGGCCCTTGGGAGAGGAGCCCTGTTGGGGGAGGAGTGGGAGGGGCTAGCCCTTATGGAGGGCTGGCTGCTGCCAGCCAAAGAGGAAGACTCCTCCAAAAACAGCAATCCACTGGCTGACATGACATCCTCCTCCTCCTCAAACTCCACCTCAACCTCCTCCAAGGACTCCGGCCTTGTCGGGGGGTCCTCATCAGGCTGTTGTCCCTGGGATGGTGTGGTCAGCCCAGATGGCCCAGCACCCTCCTGCTCATCTGTGGATGACACAAAACATTCACAGGTTGGAGGATCCACACACTTGCCACATATTCCCTTTCACCCCCTCCCCCACACATGCTACACACCTGATAGGGCAAAAAAACCTTACCTGGCCACCGCACGCTCCTCCGCTGTCAGCCTAACAGGGCATGGTGGGCCCCCTCCTGTGGCCCTGGCATGGGCTACCATTTTTGCCAGCTTCTTTCTGACCAGACGCCGGAGGTCATTGATCTTCTTTTCAATCCCCGACCGTGTCCGGGTCTCCCCCCCCCCGATGCATTCACCTCGTCAGTAATGTTCTGCAAGATATCACGCCTCCTGGCCGGGGTGGTGTTGGCACTCTCCGGGCCGTGGAGGAAACGCCCATATTGGGAAATGGCCCAGGCAAGAATTTGTTTCTCCCCAAAGTAAAATTTAACTTCCTCTTTCTCTCAGTCATACTCATACAAAAACTCTCTCCCAAACAGTCAGCAAAAATCACTCACAAAAACAAGCAGGAAAAATCAAGCAAGAAAACAAACAAACAAAAATCTATCAACCAAAAAGTCTCACAAGCAGTCACCAAAAAACACTTTCAAATATCTTCTACAAAACACTAGATCACACAGTCCACAAATATAACAAACAAAAATCACAACGCAACAAACAACAGAAAAAAAGCACCTTGCTGTATAGGGAGGGATACAAAGGGATGTACTTTTGCAAAGGAAGTGCGTTTGTGTCTGTATATTTATGCTGTCTGCGTAGTTCACTAATTTGCCCTAGTCCACTTCCAATTTTACTGATTGCGCCGGTCCCGAGTTGTGAGCATGCGCACAGAGGTGCTGACCATGGTCTGCTTCAAGCGCGCATGCGCGAGCCGGCCGGCCCTTCATTTGCATGGGGTCACGGCTCATTTCAATGTAACACGTCCTTCCCAATTTGAATTACTCCGCCTTGCGCCTCTGAAATAACGTTGCGCAGGTGCAAATTTCTGCGCAAAACCGATGAGAATAGGATGATTGCGCCGCCACATTGCGCCAGTCTAACGTAAAGGCGGTGTGCTACGCCGGCCCAATAATGCGCACATGTACGTGAATCTGGCCCAATATCTTTATAATGTTTCTATATGCTGAGACATGTAATGTTACTATTATTGTAAATAGTTGTGTTGTCTTTTAATGTTTTGAACGGCAGCAGAATCGCTATACTGGCTATCATAGGCCTGGATCATTTCCTGAGATTTGTGGTACTGGTGAGGCTACTCGTGTGTCACTGGTGGAGAGGAGGATAAACTTCCTCCTCAATCCCTATGCGAGATACGTGTGCGAGATACGGCGCCTGCGTGAGGTGATCCGCATCCCGGTCCTTCTGTGCATGCATTACATGCAGGGACATCAGCGCCAGAAGTGATGTCAGTGGTCAAACGCGGACGTTCACTTGCGGTCGGACCTTGTCCTTAAAAGACGGCAATGCCGACATACGTGTCTTTCGGGTCACATAGTGCAAAACTGTCCCTGCGAAAGGGACAGTTTAGGCAACACGGGACTTTCCCACCAATACTACCACAGAAGGTAACAGAATCTTTTGTTGTTATAGAACTAGATCTTCTCCATTATGGACATATGTCAGTACCTTATTGAGTCCTCTTTTATCTTCAGAATAAGTTTGTTAGCATGGAATATATATTTCCTTTTCTTCTTTTTGGCCTTCCCTACTGGCATTACATATACAGTAATTCCAGTATGGAATTACTGTAGTATATTGTGGATATAGATCCAGTATAAGCCCACTCTGCTAGATCTTTATATAAATCCCTAACTATAGCTAATTTGATTCATGGCTATGCCACCAACTTGCCATATCCTAATTTCCTTTTGCGTTCTTCCATCTAGCTTTTTCCTCATCTATTATGACCCTTATTAAAAAATTATTGTTTATTACCAGTGGTGATATCGGCAAGGTGTCCATTTGGCATATATCCTGATCTACCCTTGAGTTGACCGATGGAGTAAATAATAGCTATATATTATTTAATATTTCCCCCCTAGCTATTACTTTATGCAATTAAATCAATACACCACAGGATTGTCAACACCGTCCAGTAGCCTCACAGGATTGTGGTGGGTCTGGCTCCCACCGGATGCACAATCTCAAGAACTGATCCGACTAGTTTTTTTATTGATGCCCGGTTAGCGTTGTATGCAATCTTTTCAAAGATTTTAGACCAGGTGAGCATGTGCAGCTGGTTGCTGTGACTACACTAAATAAAATATATTGAATATGAGTATAATTCTAATCATTGAATGTATGTTTGTGTTTATTCTAATGACATGTATTATGCCTTGTATAATCAAATGCAAACTTTGATGGATGCGGCGTCCTGACGACGCACAATTACAAAACATTAGGGTTTTCCCGATACCACTTTTTTAAGACTGATACCGATACTTTTTTTTAATGTCATGAGACAGTGACGCATTGAAACCTGTTGTGTTACTTTAGAAGTTCATTGATAAAAGATACCAGCCAGTCTTACTAGTTAATATTATAGTGTGAATTATTGCACTTGAAGTAAATTTTTTACCACCCCTGCTAAGTCCATGTCTTTATTGACCTTTATTTGCGCTCTGGTTGGAACAGGAAGTGACCATCCCCAAACTGTTCCCACAGATAAAATTGTCAAAAATGTCTTGGTATAATGATACCTTAAGAGTTCTCTTCACTGGAATTAAGGGGCCAAGCCCAACCCCTGAAAAACAACCCCATACCATAATCCACCATTCATCCAATGATTTGGACCAGTGCACAAAACAAGGTCCATAAAGACATGGATGACCACGTTTGGGGTGGAGGAACATGACTGCCCTGCACAGGGTCCTAACCTCAACCCGATAGAACACCTGTCTGATGAATTTGAGTGGAGACTCATCCAACATCAGTGCCTGACCTCACAAATGTTCTTCTGGAAGAATGGTCAAACATTCCTATAGACACACTCCTAAACCTTGTGGACAGCCTTCCCAGGAGAGTTGAGCAAAGGGTGGGCCAACTACAATATTGAACCCTACAGACTAAGACACCATTAAATTTAATGTTTGAAAGGCAGACGTCAATACTTTTGACAATATATTATGTGTATATACACACACACACACACACACAGTATCTCACAAAAGTGAGTACAGCACTCACATTTTTGTAAATATTTTATTATACCTTTTCATGTGACAACGCTGAAGAAATGACACTCTGCTACAATGTAAAGTAGTGTGTACATGTGCTGTCCCCTCAATATAACAACCATTAATGTCTAAACCGCTGATGACAAAGGTGAGTACACCCCTAAATGAAAATGTCCAAATTGGGCCAAATTAGCCATTTTCCCTCCCCTGTGTCATGTGACTTGTTAGTGTTACAAGGTCTCGGGTGTTAATGGGGAGCAGGTGTGTTAAATTTGGTGTTATCGCTCTCTCACTCTGTTATACTGGTCACTTTGAGTTCAACATGGCACCACAGGGCAAAGAACTCTCTGAAGATCTGAAAAAATAAATGGTTGCACTACATAAAGATGATTGCGAAGACCCTGAAACTGAGTTGCAGCACGGTGGCCAAGACCGTACAGCAGTTTAACAGGATGGGTTCCACTCAAAACAGGCCTCACCATGGTCGACTAAAGAAGTTCAGTGCACGTGTTCAACGTCATATCCAGTGGTTGTCTTTGGAAAAAGTGCTGCCAGCATTGCTACAGAGGTTGAAGGGGTAGGGGGCCAGCCTGTCCATGCTCAGACCATATGTTACACATTGCATCAAATTGGTCTGCATGGCTGTTGTCCCAGAAGGAAACATTTTCTAAAGATGATGCACAAGAAAGCCTGCAAACAGTTTGCTGTAGACAAGCAGACTAAGGACATGGATTACTCGAACCATGAGACAAAGATAAACTTATTTAGTTCAGATGGTGTCAAGTGTGTGTGGTGAGACAACCAGGTGAGGAGTACAAAGACAAGTATTGTCCTAACTACAATCAAGCATGGTGGTGGGATTGTCATGGTCTGAGGCTGCATGAGTGCTGTCACAACTGGGGAGCTGCTGTAGTTCCTGCTGTGGAAAAAGTACATGAATGCTTTTCCCATGCTTTCCTGCAGGACTCGAACCCTGTATCTATCTTAAAAAAAGAAAGTAAAAAATTTTGAGGCGCTAAAAAAACTGGCAAAATAAAGTTACCATCCACTTACCAATTCATAGTCATAGAATGTAACTTGCTTATTTTCTAACTTCTGACCACGGGGACCGAGGAGATCATAAGGAAGCCAGTTCTTCTGTAGATGTTGGCAAACAAAATCAAACAGAGAGGACAACCATTCTTGAGCATGAAATGTGCCTGGAATTAGAGAAGAGAAAAATAGACAAGGCAGAGCATGTAAAACATGGAAAAAACAAAAACAAAACAAAAACATCCTTGTGACAGAATTAGCTACATCCTAACCAAATCAATGCCAGTTACAACCCTGTCCCTTCCAGATCATTTTTCAGTATTCCGTGCTATAATCTGACTGAAAATGATTCCTACCCAAATCAATTCTATATCTCTTTTTTTTTTTTATAAATTTGTTGGTTTATAATAAACACATTTTTTTTAAGTATAAAAAGGAAAAAAGGCTAACAATTTAGAAAAATAAAATAAAAAAAGTATATATATATATATATATATATATATATATATATATATATATATATATATATATATATATACACACACAGTACAGACCAAAAGTTTACATACATAACAAAAAAGTGTGAAACAACTGAAAATATATGTCATATTCTAGGTTCTTCAAAGTAGCCACCTTTTACAGCAGACACATCTCTAGAACAACTGTTAAAGCGGATGGTTCACCATAAATGAATATTAAAAGCCAGCAGCAACAAATACTGCAGCTGCTGACTTTTAATATTAGGACACTTACCTGTCCTGGAGTCCAGCGGCGTCCGCAGCAGAGGATGAGCGATCGCTCGTCACCCTGCTGCTCCCCCCTCCATCCACGGCGAGGGAACCAGGAAGTGAAGCGCTCCGGCTTCACTGCCCGGTTCCCTACGGCGCATGCGCGAGTCGCGCTGCGCCCGCGATTGGCTCCCGCTGTGTGCTGGGAGCTGAGAGTTCCCAGCACACAACGGGAAAAGCCCGTCTTTTGCCCGAGACTGCGGGCCGGAAGTGGGTGCGGATACCTGTCTTTAGACAGGTATCTGCACCCCCCTCCCCCCTGAAAGGTGTCAAATGTAACGCCGGAGGGGGGGAGGGTTCCGATCAGCGGATCTTCACTTTAGGGTGGAGATCCGCTTTAAGAGGAGACTGTGTGAATCAGGCCTTCATGGTAGAATTTCTGCTAGGAAACCACTGCTAAAGAAAGACAACAAGCTAAAGAACACAAGGAATAGACATTAGACCAGTGGAAATCTGTGCTTTGGTCTGATGAGTCCAAATTTGAGATCTTTGGTTCCAACCACCGTGTCTTTGTGCGACACACAGAAAAGGTGAACGGATGGACTCTACATGTCTGGTTCCTAAAGTGAAGCGAGGATGAGGTGTGATGGTGTGGGGGTGCTTTGCTGGTGACACTGTTGTGGATTTATTCAAAATTGAAGGCATACTGAACCAGCATGCTATACCATCAAGTTTGCGTTTAGTTGGACCATCATTTATTTTTCAACAGAACAATGACCCCAAACATACCTCCAGGCTGTGTAAGGGCTAGGAGAGTGATGGGTTGCTGCGCCAGATGACCTGGCCTCCACAGTCACCAGACCTGAACCCAATCGAGATGGTTTGGGGTGAGCTGGACCGCAGAGTGAAGGCAAAAGAGCCAACAAGTGCGCTAAGCATCTCTGGGAACTCCTTCAAGACTGTTGAAAGACCATTTCAGGTTACTACCTTTTGAAGCTCATCAAGAGAATGCCAACAGTGTGCAAAGCAGTAATCAAAGCAAAAGGTGGCTACTTTGAAGAACCTAGAATATTACATATTTTCAGCTATTTCACACTTTTTTGTTATGTATATAATTCCACATGTGTTAATTCATAGTTTTGATGTCTTCAGTGTGAATCTACAATTTTCATAGTCATGAAAATAAAGAAAACTCTTGGAAGGAGAAGGTGTGTCCAAACTTTTGGTCTGTACTGTATATATATATTTCCTGGAGCACCATGTCAGCATACGTGTGGGTTGGCCCCGCCTCCATAACTACCCAATAGGACCCCTCCCTATAAATTTCAGCTGTGGGCCCTCAGCTGTGTTCCTTTTTTGTCCTCCTCCGTAGGACCATGTGGTTTTGGTTCTCCTACCCGAAGACGATTGTTCCCACGATCAAGATCGGCCGATGATGGTGTCTCATCCCTCCGATAAGCCTTGACTGTTAAGCAGGGTATGGAGTGTATTGCAGAGTAGCACTGAAGAGCTGGATTATGCCTTCCACTGGAGAGACGAGTGCGCACAGGCCTGAATACCTAGCAATGTGCATGTGGCCATTATCTGCTGAAAGCCCAGTGTGTGTATGGATGCGGTGTCCCTGGCCGAATCGATCATAGGTGGTGGTAAGCAATATCGCCTTCACGGCAGCAGTGTTTATGTTTGTTTCTCTGTTTTCCATATGCTGTTTTTTTCATGATTGCATGCCCAGTGAGCGTCTGGTTCCTGTGCGTTCCAGCCGCCGCTCCCTCTTAGTTCCGGTTTTCCGTCTGCGTTCTACGATCGGACGGACCCGGGAATGAAAGCGAAGGTTTGGTTCGCGCATGCGCGTGAGTATCGCTGTTGTTTAAAAAAAAAAAAGTCGGGAAATCTGTGAAGCTCTGGATCGATCATTCAAAGCGACGGTTTCCTGGTGCATTTACAGAGACTACCTTAGGTAAGTGCTTTTTCAGATCGGTAAAATCTTTTCCTGTTGGGGGGAAGAGAGTGGAGTATAGGGCATTGCCATGACTACTATGCTTGTGTCTCTCTATTCTTTTTTTCAGCCCTTCCAGGTCTGACCAACATCACAGCGAGTCCCGCAGATGCAGTGGGTCCTCTAAATCGCACCACCGGCACTCATCTTCTAGACACCATAATTCTTTTAAAATCCGGACATCCCAGTATGGATACTCCTCGCCCCCCCCCCCCTCATCTCACAGCACGAGTTCAGAGAGATTTTGTTGGGGGTCCGGTTTCTGCTAGCAAGTCCTTTTGCGACCATTGTTTTTCAAAGGCAACCAATGAAAGGGAGGGTGCAGACACACCTAAAAGCATTGGTTAAGCGGGTCATGGACAAGTCGCTACAGGAGATAGATGCCAGAGTGCAGCATGATTCTCCTCCAGACCCAATGATTCCCTTGTTGGATCAGGGACAAATGCATGAGACTTTTGAAGTCGCTCAAACCAGCCATCCTTCAGCTTCCCCCTCAGAGAGTGGGCCAGATGTGGATGATCCATGAATAGGCTTTGATTATGCCTTAGTTCCTGCTTTAGTGAAAGCAGTCAAAGAATTTTTGAATTTGGAAGATCTACTTATCTCTCCTCCAAAACAAAGGAAACTCTTTAAACAGCTCAATAAGGAGCGACATTATTTTCCATTTGTCATGGAAATAGGTGCCATTACCTCAGAAGAATGGGGTAAACCTAAAAAAAAAAAAATATATCCTTTTAAAGAGGAAGACGTGAAACATCTTAAATCTCTGCTCCATTGGTTGATGCAGCTTTGATGCGTTTGGTGAGATATGTAACCCTTCTCTTGGAAGATACGGTTTCCTTTAAAGATCCTCTAGAGCAGGGGTGGCCAACCAGTGGCCCGCGGAGCCCTCTGATGTGGCCCGCGACCTCCTGCTCTGGAATGGTGGGTTGGTAAGCCCAGATCGCAGGTTGTGACCCGCCATACCACAGCATCAGTGTTGTGAATAAAGCTGGTGGACGGTGGTAGAGGAAGAAAGCAGCTGCAGAGCAAAGCCTCATAAACTGATGCTTCCTCTACACCGTTGGCTTTTGCCACAGGTGGAGTCTATGGCAAATATCAGCTAACCCGCAGGATAGACATTGGTGCACCACTCTGCACCTGCGGTGTGGGTAAACCACAGCACATCAGTGTGAAAGCAGTTTTAGGCCATTTGACACGATCGGCCCAACCAAATGGGACCCTCAATTCACCTCTATAGAGTGACAGATGTCTGTGTACGCCTGCCTACCTCCAATTCGAAAAACGGAAGGGAATTTTTTCCCTTTCATCTGGGTGGATCGGAGGGCCTATAGAGTAGCCGTGACCTGTCATCCGCCCGTTCCGCTCATTGTGGCCCTCGACTGGTTACCAAGTTGCTTAAGTGGCCCTCGTTCTTCAAAAGGTTGGACACCCCTGCTCTAGAGAGACGGATTGACTCAGACCTGAAGAGAATCTACCTGACAGCAGGATCAGTCTGTAAACCATTTCTGGCTTTAGCAGCCATCTCAAAAACCTTAGAGGCATGGTCAGACAATGTGAATGATTCCCTCAGAAGTATCTCTGAAGATATGGCCAAGAGCTCTCCTATTCAGCAAATCAGGCTAGCATCTGCCTTTCTGGGGGAGGCCTCTATTGATGTTATTCGCCTAGTGGCTCGAGTAATGTTGTCAGCGGTCACTGCCCGTTGTGCCTTATGGCTCCGTCCCCGGTCGGCGGATCCAGCTTCAAAGCAAGCTTGGTGCCGCATTCCCTTTAAGGGCTCTTCTCTCTCTGGCAATAAACTCGATAGTACCATTTTCTGAGCCACAGGTGGCAAGTCGGTGTTCCTCCTGCAAGATAGACGTTTACAAAATCAGAAACGCACTTTTTTAGGGCACAGAATACAGACCGTGCAAGGGAAGCACGCAACTACAGGCCTGGTCGTGAATTTTCAAGGCCCTGGAAATCCAGACAGTCTTCTTTCAAGAAGCAAACTAAGAGTACTCCTTCTAGTGAATCTGGAGTCTACTGAAAAGTCTTTCTAAAATTGGGTGGCCTCAATTCGAGATTTTTGGACCATCAAGACGGTCTCTTCAGGCCACACCTAGGTCTTCAACAGCAACCCCAGGCTCAGATTCAAGCCTACAAATCTTTTATGTACAGAAGAAAAAAAACAAATCCTATTGGCTTATGCAAGCTCTTTAGTAACTCAAGGCGCAGCCATTACTGTTCCAGAGGTCGAACTAGGCGAAAGACATGTACTCCCCTTTGTTTATGGTACAGAAAAAGAACAGTACCTGGAGACCAGTAATAGACTTTTCTCATCTCAACCGATTATTCGAAAAGAAATCCAAAATGGAGTCACTATTGACAATCCAGCAGTCAGTCCATTCAGGAGATTGGTTAGTGTTAATGGACCTGAAAGACGCATACTTCCACGTTCCAGTGGCAGGCAGACTATCAAATGTATATCCGCTTTGCAATAGGCAATCAACACTCAGGCCGTGTACACACGATCGAATATATCTTCTGAAACTGGTCCGATGGACCGTTTCAGCGGACATATCCGATCATGTGTACGGGCTAGCAGACATGTTTTCCCAGCGGACAAATTTCAAAGCATGCTTTGAAATTTGTCCGCCGGAGACATGTCCGTCGGATATGTCCGCTGGTTAGTACACTAACCAGCGGACAGAAATCTCCGCGCATGCGTCGAATGGATTTGACTCATGCGTGGAAGTATTTTACTTCCTGGAGTGGTGACGTGGCGGCGTCAACGTCACCGCGTCCTCAGCCCAAGGGGATTTTCGTCCGATGGACCAAAATCCGATGAGACCTGTCCGCTGGAAACGGTCCGTCGGACATGTTTGAGCAGACATTACTCATCGTGTGTACGCGGCCTTACAGTTCACCTGCCTACCATTTGGTCTCACGACGTCACCTCAGGTGTTCTCCCAAGTTCTGTTAGCCGTGGTGGCTCTCCTCTAAGTGAAAGGAGTTTGTCTTCTTCACTGGACGATCTCTTACTTCTACCTCAAGACAGAATTTAACTCCTGGAACACAGGGACATAGTAATTGCCACTCCCCAAGAATTCGAATGGCTATTGAGTTGGAAAAGAGTCATCTTGTTCCAACACTATCTCTGGTGTTTCTAGGTGCACTCTTCAACACACTAGTAGGCACTATTTCATTGCCCGAAAAGAAAATAACTATAGTCCGGGACAGGATCCGCAAAACACTCGCTGCTCCTCACCTATCTGCTCTTCAATGTTTGAAGGTAATTGGCACCATGGCAGCCACCATTCCGATGGTGAAGGGGGCTCAGTGGCATACTCGCCCATTCCAAAAAGGGTTTCTCCAGCAATGGGACTCTCCCAGCAAGAGTCAACGCATCATGCTCACTCAACCCATGAGAGAAGCTCTTCCGTGGTGGCTTCAGGGGAAGAATCTCTGCAACTGTCATTCGATCTGTCCCTTCACTTGGGTTACAATATCCTTAGATGCCAGCAATCAGGGCTGGGGCGCTCATTTCCTGACAGAAATAGCCCAAGGCAGGTGGAGCACACCTTCTCAAGGAACTGTATCCAACATACTGGAGCTGCAAGCTGCCTTTCGGGCTCTCAAGTCCTTCTGCCATCTATTGACAGACTCCTCTGTGATGCTCAGGCTGGACAACACAACCGCGGTTGCTTACATAAGGAAGCAGGGTGGAACCCGCATCTGGTCCTTACTCCGAGAAGTGGAGCCAATTATGAATTGGGCTCAGAAGAACCTAGCCAACAATCAACACTCAGCACACTCGGCAGTGTACATTCTGGGGGTTCAGAATGTTCAAGCGGACTTTCTATCACGAGTCCAATTATACAACAACGAATGGTCTCTGCACATAGAAGTGTTCAATTGGCTTCTAACTCTGGGAGTGTCCCCAGAAGTGGATCTGTTTGCATCCCCATGCAACCACAAGTTAACAAAGTATTATGCAAGGTTCCGAGATCCCCAAGCCTATGGGATAGACGCTCTCACAGATCGATGGAAATTCAGCAACGTGTATGCCTTTCCACCAGTACCCGTGATCCTTCAATTTCTTCACCGTCTCAGATCAGAGGATGTAGAAATCCTAGCAGTGATTCCATTTTGGCCCAACAGGCCATGGTTTTCTCTACTAACGCTTCTCAGTTACCGGGACTCGATACCTCTTTCCCTCAGACAGGATCTTGTCTCTCAGGGCACAATGTTGCACCCATGTCCAGCTCATCTGCACCTCAGGGTATGGTTCTTGAAAGGGGAAGGCCTAAAGCATTACAATGTCCAGAAGATGCCATTTCAACTCTTCTTAACGCTAGAAGAAATAGTACCAACAAAGTTTATGAGCGTATCTGGTCAAAATTTACAGATCACATGTCTTCCAGAGCAAACATATTAATGTTACTCAGTTTTTTACAAACAGGTTTGGACTTACCTTTAGCAGTCAGTTCACTCTGAGTGCAAATCTCAGCCATCTCTGCATTTAACAGAATTTCTTGGGCCAATCATCCTTTGGTTCGCCAGTTCTTCAAGGGCGCCATCCGGCTTAGACAACAGAGAAAACCAAGGTTCCCTAAATGGGATCTACCTTTTGTCCTGGACTATCGTACCACAATCAGCTCTGATCCGGATAAACCACTATCAGCTAAAGAGCTTACTCTCAAAACCGTCTTTTTAGTAGCGGTCACCTAAAAGAGTCTCTGACATTAGAAATTTGGGTTCAAAAGAACCATTATTGACCTTCTTTCCAGATTAATCCCTATGCCCACTTTTGGGTTATCTAAAGATCAAAGTATTCATTCCCTTGATGTGGGGCACACATTAAGTCAATATCTGGAAATGACAGAATCTTTCAGACAAACATATTTTCTTTTCAATCTTCATCATGGAAAGAACAAAGGAAAACGGCCTCAATCAGATCCGTTGCAGCTTGGATAGTTCAGACCATCCAGAGGGCATACAAAGCCAAGGACTTGGCTCCTCCAGAGGCAGTGTACCCGGAGCATTTTGACTTCTTGGGCAGCCTCATGTCATGTCGCACCTGAAGTTATATGCAGAGCGGCTTCTTGGTCATCCATTAATACGTTTGGTTTTCCCACTTGTGTTGAACCGGCTGCTTTATCTTCATTGAATTTTAATTTACAAGTGCTGTCAGTATTAAAGTAATTTATTTTCTTGCCTCAGCATGCCTCAGCTGAGAGCCCACAGCTGAAATTTATAGGGAGGGGTGCTATAAATATATTTATGGAGGCGGGGCTAACCCACACGTATGCTGCCATGGAGCCTATCAGGAAAGAAAAATTACGGTAAGTATTTGATAATAAATTTTCCTATATATATATATATATATATATATATATATATATATATATATATATATATATAATATATATATATATACATATGCATACACACACACTTTTTTATTTTTTAAAACCTATCAAGTAGAATATCTTCATACATAAACAAAAATGTGGTCTGCCCAAATATTATACTGAAAGGAAAAGTTTGGACTGAGACATGCACCTAGAAAAGTGATAACGGGCATTGGGTGTCCGATCAATTAATTGTATATTGTAGGGTTGTCCCGATACCGATACTAGTACCGATGCCAAGCATTTGCCCGAGTACTTGTACTCGGACAACTGCTCCCGATGCTTCACCCGATTTTAAAGCAGCTGAAAGCCGCCGTGTGTTCCGCCGTGTATTCCGTGTATGCTGCCGTGCATCCCGTGTATGCTGCCGTGTATCCCGTGTATGCAGCCGTGTATCCCGTGCATGCCGCCGTGTATCCCGTGCATCCCGCCGTGTATGCCGCTGTGTATCCCATGTACGCCGCCGTGTATCCCATGTATGCCGCCGTGTATCCTGTGTATGCCGCCGTGTATCCTGTGTATGCCGCCGTGTATGCCGCCATGTGTCCCGTGTATTCCGCCGTGTATCCCGTGTATGCTGCCATGTATCCCGTGAATCCCGCCGTGTTTCTCTCCACTTCCGTGCCTCTCCTCCACCCCCTGGAATTGTCAGGATGGAGAGCGGGCTAGGAGCCGATAAATCCGGATCCTTTCTGCTCCGAATGGACAGAGTCAGTGATCACTGACTGTTCATTCACATAACTGAAACATTGTAATCTGTGATTACAAATGTTTCAGTTTATAGTGAAGAGAAGACGCTGTCTTCACTCCATTCATTTTCAGCGCAGCTAATGCTGCTAAGAAACGGACAAGGGAACATGTGTCCCTAGTCCCTTTCTCTGTCTCAAAGGGAAGATGTCAGAGGTCTGTTAAGACCCCTGATATCTCACAAAGCCCCCCAAACAGGGCTGAAAAAAAAAAGTAATAAAAAAACAAAAGAATAAAAAAAAAATGATTGTAGAAAATAAAAAAAAATAAAGAAAAAAACACACTGACACGGTCCACCCCTCCCCCCCTTGAAAAAAAATAAAGCATTATAAAAATAAAAAAATGTAAAAAAATAAATAAAAATTAAAAACAAATTGCTAAAGATAAAAAAAAAAACATACTGACACATGTGCCGCTGTCACATGAGATTAAAGAAAAGTATCGGTATTCGGTATCGGCGAGTACTTGGAAAAAAGTATCGGTACTTCTACTCGGTCTTAAAAAAGTGGTATCAGGACAACCCTAGTATATTGTAACTGTACCCACTGAATCTCAATATCCAGCACACAGGACAATATATGCATAAGGATAACATTTATTTAAATATATATATATATATATACACACACACACACACACACACACACACACACACATATATATAATACATTGTAGCATAATAGCATTGTAGTAAATAGTAGTAGCTTTATAAACTGCCAGGTACATTGATCCATATATCACATAATTGGCATAAAAAAACATGATTGTTACAGCATAATACAAATAAAAAATAGTAATAAAAATAAAATGATCTCATATGATCTCAAAATATCTCATATCTGACACAGAATCAATGCCATTCACTATGGGCCATCCGGGAGGTTGGGTGGTATTTTTATGAACTTTGGGCAAAAAAAGGGTATTGCCTCTTTAGAGTCAAAAAAATAAGCGGTTATCCGCTCATCTGATAAAGGAGGGGGGTTAGTGGTGATGAGTAAACAATTTTATAAAGAGGAAATGGGTTGTCTTTTGGGAGATAGTAACACTTAGACGGTACTGAAAAGTGATCCTATTTTTGAATACAAGGAAGATGTTACGAGGGTTACGATAAAGAGTGGCCAATAAAGGTGAGAGTGGCCAATCCTATAGTGGTGGATGGATCACCTATTGTTTTTAAATCTACATCACTGGTGAATCTTTAGCGGATTCTGGTTTTGTTAATCACATATATTCTTTGGACTATTATTTACGTTTTTGATTGACTTTTTAGCTCAGTTTTTTTTTTTGCTGGGTTTATTCACTTATACCTTTATTGCATCATTTGAATTATATGCGCTGCACTAACCTTTTATATTATGTACAATCATGTACTATATGGGATCATTTTATTATTCTTACTATTTTTTATTATGTTGTAACAATCATGATTTTTTATTAGGTCTATTATGTGATATATGGATCAATGTGCCTGACGTTTTATAAAGCTATCACTATTTACTACAATGATATTATGCTACAATGTATTATATACACAGACACACAGTGGGTACAGAAAGTATCCAGACCCCCTTAAAAGTTTTACTCTTTGTTATATTGCAGCCATTTGCTAAGTACATTTTTTTCCTCATTAATGTATACATTGTAAGCGGTATAACTTTTGCGCAAACCAGTCGCTTATTGCGATTTTTCTTTTTTTTCTTTTTTTTACCAAAAATATGTAGAAGAATACGTATCGCCTTAAGCTGAGAAAAAAAATTTTTTTTTTTTTTAATTGGGATATTTATTATAGCAACAAGTAAAAAATATTGTATTTTTCTTCAAAATTGTCGCACTTTTTTGTTTATAGCGCAAAAAATAAAAATCGCACAGGTGATCAATTACCACCAAAAGAAAGCTCTACTTGTGGGGAAAAAAGGACGTAAATTTTGTTTGGGAGCCACGTCGCACGACCGCGCAATTGTGAGTTAAAGCGACGCAGTGCCGGAAGCTGAAATTTTACCTGGGCAGGAGGGGGGTGTAAGTGCCCAGTATGCAAGTAGTTAAGTCAGTGTATTGTATACTGGCCACAGTGTGCAGCTAAAGCTGACTGCAGACAATTCCTTGTGTAACTACCTATTCCCCCACATATGCAGCCATGTCCCCCACAAATGCAGCCATGTCCCCCCAGCCATGTCCCCCACATATGCAGCCATGTCCCTCCAGCCATGTCAGGCCAACAAGGAGAGGCAGATACACACAGGCCAATAAAAGAGAGCAAGCAGGCTATGTGTCTAGAGGCAACAGTGCTGGTTGTGGATCCTCATGAGCACGTGTCCGTGGGGCACGCTTGTCCTTTTTTCGGCAGCTGGCCACGTTGAGCCGCAACATGCTAAAGAGTTGGAAGAGTGGATGACCAAGCTGTCCTCATCCTCCTCATCCTCTCCCACCCAGCCTCAGGGTACTTTGTCTGCCAAAGCGGCCTCTTCCCTCGGCTCAATGGCATCAGTCACTCCTTCCGTAGCCCCACCATGACGTCCTGAGGAGTCCCCCAAACTGTTTGACCACAGTGTTGGGTACATGATGCAAGAGGATGCGCAGCATTTTAAAGGTTTCGATGATGGTACCCAGCTTGAGGAAGGCAGTGACGTGAGCCCAGAGAGAGGGGGTGCTGAAGAAGGGCAGAAAACTGGCAGTCATGTTCCCCCCAGCTGCAGCAAACTGCCAGGTTTGCTCCAGTGATGAGGAGGGAGGGGATGATAAGGTCACTGACTCTAGATGGGTGCCTGATAGGAGAGAGGAGGAGGAGAAGGCACATCAACGAGGCAGGATGCCCTCCAGGGGTCAGCTTAAGGGCAGCACGCCGACTGCATCACACCGCATGTGCAGAGTGCTGCTGTCTGTGCGTGTTATTCCAAAAGTCTTTGGTGTGGGCCTTTTTTGAGACGTGTGCAGAAGATCGCACCGTTGCTATTTGCAACATATGTCTGAAGCGCATCTCGCGTGGCCAAAACATCAGCCGCTTGGGCACCACATGCTTGACCAGATATATGTCGACCTGCCATGCAAACCATTGGCAAGCGTACATAAAAGACCCACACCAAAGAACAAAGCAGACCTCTCCTTGCTTCTCATCAGCTGGGATCTCCAACCCCACTATACCTTCAGTTCTCTCAAAGACCAGAACTGAGAGGAATGAAGATGTAGAATTAGGTGTGTCACTGCCAAGTACTTGCGGGCAATCTGCTATCGGTACACCAACGTCAGATTGTACCAGGCAAATTTCCCTGCCGCAGCTGCTGCACTGCCAAAAGAAGTTCGCTCCCAGCCATCCACATGCCCAGCGGTTGAATGCTAGCTTGGCTTAATTGCTAGCACTTCTTTTTTTCCTCAAACAAAAAGATTTATTGAACATAAGTAAAGTGACAAACAGTTCCAAAGCACAAGTAATACCTACAATCCGTGTGGTATTACTCCCACGTACACAACAAAATAACATATCAAACATTCCCATCCGTACACAAATGTCCCCACTAATTCTAGTACATACAGGGTCTCTTAATCTATGTTGCATCTCTGCATATTCAAACAGGTAACCAACCCATATCCATAAAACTATCCTGATATCCCCCACAGGCTTTAAAATAAGCGATCTCAGTTTGCCATCCCTGAATATACGAGTCATATGTGACACACTGTATTGTTTCCATTTCAGACCATTTTAGACCATATGGTAATTTTGCTATTTTCAGGTAATATTGATTATCCCAAATAGGGCTGTATTTGGTGAACCCAGTCACTCCCTGGAGCGTCCTGACCTTACTCCAAATCTGCATAAGAACATACGTAGGGAAAAGTTTATTAGATTTATTATATTTTAGGGCCTCAAGACCATCCGTGCCACCTCCCCCAGTCGTGAAACTGAGTAGGCGGGGCGAGGAGTCTATCAAATTCAAGTCTAAGTCCCGCTCCGGGCGTACAACACGTGGCTTTGCTTTGCATCTGCTTTGCATCTCCAAAGCCAAGGATTGGGCAATGCCACTCCACCAGCATCCTTTGAGCGCTGTAGCTGCTCAAGTTTTATTCTAGGGGGTTTCGTGAGCCATATAAGCGACCTAAAAATTGAATTGATAATCCTAAATTTGTTCAAGGGAATGACCATAAGGGACTTGTGAAGCACATATAAAAGTTGTGGCATAGGGATAATTTTTATCAGATTCACCCTCCCCGCAGGAGAGAGCTTCAGCCTACTCCACACCTTGACACTGTCTCAACAGCGATTAAGTAGGGGGGTAAGGTTGAGATTAACATAGTCAAGTAGGCAGGCGGTAACCTGGATGCCAAGGTATTTAAAGTAGGGTTGTCCCGATACCACTTTTTTAGGACCGAGTACAAGTACCGATACTTTTTTTCAAGTAGTCACCGATACCGAATACCGATACTTTTTTCAAATGTGTCCCCAAATGCAGCCATGTCCCCCACATATGCAGCCATGTCCTCCACATATGCAGCCATGTCCCCCACAAATGCAGCCATGTCCCCCACATGTCCCTCCAGCCATGTCCCCCACATATGCAGCCATGTCCCTCCAGCCATGTCCCCCACATATGCAGCCATGTCCCCCACAAATGCAGCCATGTCCCCCACATGTCCCTACAGCCATGTCCCCCACATATGCAGCCATGTCCCTTCAGCCATGTCCCTCCAGCCATGTCCCTTCAGCCATGTCGCTCCAGCCATGTCCCTCCAGCCATGTCCCTTCAGCCATGTCCCTCCAGCCATGTCCCTTCAGCCATGTCCCTCTAGCCATGTCCTTTCAGCCATGTCCCTCCAGTCATGTCCCTTCAGCCATGTCCCTCCAGCCATGTCCCTCCAGCCATGTCCCTTCAGCCATGTCCCTCCAGCCATGTCCCTTCAGCCATGTCCCTTCAGCCATGTCCCTTCAGCCATGTCCCTCCAGCCATGTCCCTGCAGCCGTTTCCCCCATACCTAGCAGCCGCCCGGGGAACATCACAGCTTTCATTTGAATAGCTGTAGTGTTCCCGCGCGTATAGACACTCCCCCTTGCTCGGGATTGGACAGATCACGATCACCCATCCAATCCCGAGCAAGGGGGAGTGTCTATACGCGCGGGAACACTACAGCTATTCAAGTGAAAGCTGTGATGTTCCCAGGCGGCTTTCATTGCGGCGTGTGCGGCGGCTTTCATTGCGGCGTGTGCGGCGGCGGGACAAGTATTCTATTTAGGTATAGGGGGTATTTGCGGGAGTACAAGTACTCCCGCAAATACTCGGTATCGGTCCCGATACTGATACTGGTATCGGTATTGGGGCAACCCTAATTTAAAGGATGTGGACACGAGTATACCCTGCATGGTCAATGGGGATGAGAAAGGGTCACAGTCCAATAACAGCAAAGAGGAATTGGTCCACTTAATAACCAGGCCCGAGTACTCCCTAAACTGCCTCACATCCTTAATGGGCTCTGTCAGTGAGGTGGACGTATCACAAGGAGCAGCATGGTGTCATCAGCATATAGTGTGACCTTCTCCTTAAGGTCTTCATACTGGAATCCTGTATGGCGGGGTTAGCTCGAATAAGGGCAGCCAGGGGCTCAATGGCTAGGGCAAATAGGAGGCCATAGTGCGTGCCTCTATGTAAGTTGAAAGTGGGGGAAATCCTACCCCCCTCCCATATGGCCACAACCGGGGATGAGTATAAAAGCTGAACCCACTGAATGAACCCGTCCCCAAATCCAAATTTCCCCATTACCGCCTGTAACAGAACGTCCCACACTCCTATTGAGTGCTTCCGTCATATATCGCTTCCTATCCAGACTGATATAGATATCAGATATTCCAGCTTCCCTCAACGCACAACGAGACAAGACTTGTTTGTGTGCTGAACATGGAGTGTTTAATAGAACCAATAATACATCCTTATATACAGTTTAAAGAGGAGGTAACCAGAACATAAATTAACATGAGCTAATTAACTAATCATTTACCCAGACGAGGTGACTCATAGATATGGCCTTTCAAGGTAGACATCCTATCTCCTCTCACCTGCTATACAATACACATTATCATAAGTGTAAACACAGGACATCTTCACACAATAGCCGGGTCAATTAGCATCTAACAGTATGTGTCCCAACATGATGAATATATCACTCTTACAATTAACCCGTTGAGTTCAGAATCAATAACCTGTAAACAGTTCTTACAGATATGCTGGAATATATTGTGGATAATAAATAATCCCATCTCAGATAGTCCCTAGTGGACATAGGATGATTTTAGACATAAGATGGTTCAAGGATGTTCCGGGTGAGTCTGTCACATTTCTTCCCCATCAAAAGTCGACTAACAAGGTCCCAGGCCTCCACCTGGTCTGGACATGCGTTAATCGGACAAAGTGAACTCACATAGTCTGTCCGCATGACCTCCAATCTTGGCTGGAAGTAGTAGTTGAAACCAGTTGGTGTGGGGCAGAGGTCATTGACTCTCTGTCCGGCTGCCATCGCTTCAGCTGGGCGGTTTTTAACATTCCGTGGCTTGGTCTGCTACAGAGACACTGTATGTGCTAGGCAGGGGCCAGTGGCGCTCTGCCCTTTTGCCTGCACTTCTGCTGAGGAATCCACATCATCCGCTCCAGCTAACCATTGGGGAAGGAGGCTGGATTCCTCTATACCCAAACTGTGCAGCTGCCATTGGGGAGGTAAGCTGGCTGCTTCCTTTTCCGTTCCCTCATCTGGCGGCTGGGACAACATGTCTGTGGTACCGTCTCCCAGATGCACGGATCTTTGCTGGGGAAGAAAAAAAATGTTCTCCACCCTGGCCAACTGTTGGGGAGGGACGATACACACCTCTCCCTTCTCCCCCTGTATCTGCTGCAGGAAAGTGATCGCCACCTTCTCACCCTGAGCCTCCGGAACTGCCACAGGGGTGGGGCAGAGGTCTTGAACCCTCTGTGCGGTGACCTGCGCTTTAGCTGGGGAAGTTCCTTGTAACTCCACAGATACTGCTGTTGGTGATGGGCAGAGCATAGTGAAGTGTGGCCCTGATACCAGCTCTTCTGCTGGAGGCTCCTCAGGTTGTTCTTCCTCAGCAGAAAAGTCTATCAAATCCACTGTCTCTGCAACTGGTGTCTGGGGGTAGAGGTTCACCATCTCCTGTCCTTGGAACCCAGAAAATGCTATCAGTGCTAGCAGTACTCTGCCCTGCTGTCAGCACTTCATCTTTGGGGGATGGCAATATCCAGATTTTCCACTGCCGCTTCTATGGCATACTGCTGGAGAGGCACATTCCTCCATCAAAGATCATCCCATGCAGAAACAGGATCATCAAGGTCAGTCAGCACTTGCTGCATCCGCCATAAGACCTCCGCGTCCATAGCACACTGTTACTCTGCCACATTGCCAATTCTTCAGCCAGGATTTCAGCGTTGTCCACTAGTATTTCCAGATAGTCCCAGGCAAAGGGAGCCCAGCCCTGGCGCTGGGCAGAGTCTAACAGCCCTCTGTAAGCGATCTCCAGCTCCCATTCCTGAATGGCCAGAAACTCCAAATCTACCAGTGCCCAGTGCACTTCCGAGACGTTCAGTAGCCCATGATTTCGTCCAACCGCCACTCCAAATCACTCCCAAAGTTAGAGTCCCCTGTCAGCTTCACATACAACAGTCCAAGGCCGCCATAGCTTAAGCCTTCCATTGGGCTGTCATCCGCTATCCAGGGACATGCTTGGGATACATGCCACCGAAGGGCTCTGTAGCTCTCATCCAGCCGCATCTCTGCCCAGACCAGCCTGCTTAATTCCGCTGTCTATTCCTTGTGTGGTTTTTCTCCCTACAACAGCACCCGCAATCCATACTGCGACCAGTACCTTTCCCGGTTGGAGGGGAGAACCTTTCCCTGGTGTCGCTGATCACAGGCTAGCATTTCCTTACAGAGTTTGCAGCGTACAGAATCCAACAATCCCAGAAGGACCTGCTCTGATACTGGTCCTCTGTGCTGTATCTGCTTCTCTTGCAACCTCCTTCCGAATTCCTCTTTCATGGCGGCTGGTATCTATATCTCTCCTCTCCTGCTATCCAAAGCTTGGATCCAGGTGGATGTTGGATGTTCCCGTCTGCAGGAAGCATCCCGCTCTTAGCCACCACTGTAACGGAACGTCCCACACTCCGAATGAGTGCTTCCGTCATATACCGCTTCCTATCAGTCTGGATATAGATATCTATAGATATAGATATCAGATATTCCAGCTGCCCTCCATGTTCAGCACACAAACAAGTCTCATCTCATTGTGTGTTTGAAAGAACTGCTTCCTCTCCGCACCAGAGGCTGTAGTTCGGTACAAAGCATCTTGCGCCAAAAGCCACGCCTTCCTGTTAGCATCAGTCGGGTCTGCAATGAAGGTGCCCTCCAGGTCTTCTGCCATCTGTTCCATTCCCTCCCTCTGAGCATTTGTCTGCCTCTTAATGGCTTGAATTTCAGTGATAAAGAGTCCTCTCAGGACAGCCTTAAAGGCCTCCCAAGTTGCGGCCATGTTCTCGCTGGCGGCATGAATGCTCCAAAAATCCAAAATGTGGGATTCTACTTGCTCATGGGTAGGGAAGAGACTCAACCAAAAGGCATTCATCCACGGAGCCTTGGCTACCACGGAAGAAGGAAAATTGTGATATACACTGCGCTGCCTAAGATGTACAGCTGCTAACACGGCTAATTCTGAATACAAAAGCAACAAAAAATAATGTGTAGCGCTTAAGCAATGTGAAACATAACAATAAACATGGCTGATAATGTGACCTGTATCAAACTATAAAATATACTGTAAATATATTCATAATTACAACTCAATATAAATGACGAAACAGTCCATAGATTGGTTTTTCTATCACTTGATATTATCCAATCTATTGTAATCAAAAAGAAAAAGAAAAAATGACAAATAATGAATGTATATGAGTGAGTGAGTGAAAAAGTTATATAGCGCTGCACATGCGAACTGAATCGCCTCTGGGCGCTCGTTGTTCATTTCTCCTTTGAACTCAAAAGAGATAGGTCTTGATCTTTCTCCTAAAGGTCAAGTGATTCTCTTCCAACCGAATGCTGGTTGGTAGAGCGTTCCATAGTTTGGGGCCTTGAATTTTTTTTTTTAATTGGGCTATTTTTTATAGCAACAAGTAAAAAATATTGTATTTTTTTTCAAAATTGTCGTCCTTTTTTGTTTATAGCGCAAAAAATAAAAGTCGCAGAGGTGACCAAATACCACCAAAAGAAAGCTCTACTTGTGGGGAAAAAAGGACGCCAATTTTGTTTGGGAGCCATATCGCACGACCGCGCAATTGTCAGTTAAAGCGACGCAGTGCCGCAAGCTGAAATTTCACCTGGTCAGGAAGGGGGTTTACATGCCCAGTAAGGAAGTGGTTAAAATGGGTTTGATTATGCCTTGTTTCAGCTGGGCGGGCAGTGTGCCTTCCTTGAAAGACTGGTTTATAAGCTGCGTGATAGGTGGTGCCAGGATATCGACACATTCCTTCAGCAGTTTGGTTGGGTTAATATCATTGGGTGCTGTGCTATTTCGCAGGGTGACGATGATATTTTTAGTGGCCTCGATAGGGATGAGTTTGAGAGTGAACTTGGTTGATTGCGGTGAGTTTATGTGGGTATTGGGTGAATGGTTGAGGGGGGTTGAGGGGGGTACTGTTTTGCTGAATGCTTTCACGGATTCTTTCAATTTTGTTAATGAAATAATCTGATAATTCATTGCAAAATTCTTGGGTATCAGAATTGGGGGCTTCAAGACAGACTGGATTCATGGTCTGGGTGACAAGCTTGAAGAGTTCACGGGGGCTGTTTAGGGCATTTGTGATAATATTGGAAAAGTGATCTTTTTTGGCTTTGAAGATTTCTTTGTGGTATTTTTTTGTTATTACCTTGTAGATGGCGTGGTTTTCCTCTGAAGAGCTTCTTTTCCAGACGGCTTCCACTCTTCTGCGTTCTTGCTTCAGCAATGACAGCTGGTCGTTAAACCAGCTGGAGTTGTTTTTCCAGATGCAGGTTTTGCGTTTTGGCGCTACTAAGTCAGCTGACTGTAGTAGAGCCGTGTTGATGGCATCCAGGGTTTCTGTGACTGTTTGATGTTGTTTTGAAGAGCTCCGAATGGAGCTTCTTCTGAGATCTCGTCCAGTGCATTGTCACTGGTTTTGATGTTTTTGTTAAGGGGGCATTTTTGATAATAATGAATTTGATTACATGGTGGTCTGTTCATGGTAACGGCTCATTTTTGAGAATTTTTACTTCCGGATCTTGTCTGAAAATAAGATCAAGTGTGTGACCAGAAGCATGTGTGGGCCCACATACTAGCTGCTGCAGACCTAGTCCTTCCAAGTGGTCAATGCAAGCATTGGCCACGGGATCCTGTGAGGAGTTGGCCCACAGGTTGAAATCCCCAAGCAGCAAAAGATGTTTGCTGTTTAGGGTGTAAGTGGAGATGAACTCTGTTAATGATGAGAGAAGCTGCGATTTTGGACCTGGTGGTCTATAGCAGAGTAGAATATGAGTGGTCTCCTGGGGATTGTTTGGAGTTGTAGAGAGAGGGTTTCCATGAATGGAAGTGGGTTTTGAAGGACTGGTTTAGTGATCGCGAGGTGGGTCTTGAAGGTCACCGCCAGGCCTCCTCCTCTTTGCCCCACTCTGTTTTAAAATGAGATAATTTTCTGGCACCAGTTCACCTAGAATGGTGTTACAGTTGGCTGTAAGCCAGCTTTCTGTAATAAAGAGGCAGTCTAAATCGCATCGTAGGATGAGATAATGGATTTCTTGTCGGTGTCTGTAACAAAATGGCCCGTGACAGACTGAGATATTCCTATGTCTAGGGTCACCTTATGTCCACTAGGGCCATAGGGTGACAAAGAATCATAATTCATATATTACATGAGATGGGACATTATTAATACTTTATATTTCAGGACTGAGATATCACAAGGAGTTCATGATGACATGACCAGGTCAGCCAGCCAGTGAGTCATACCTTTGTATAATAGGCTATTGAAATATCTTAAGGTGTTGGCTATTCACTGTAAAGACATTCCGTTGAAGGTGTTGATTGCACCCACTCTCACAAGACTCTGCCATTGTGTGATAAAGCTGTCTAGATAACTTATTCAACTAGATGTCTGTGTTACTATTCAAGGTTAATTGAACACTATTGAAGATACAGTGCCGACAAGTCTACATGGTTAGCTTACCTGAATGCCTTTTAGAGTGTGATTGAAGCCCCCCATGGTGTGAAGGGGGGTGGAGACTACATTGTCCTGTGACTACCTGCATTATGCTTGAGACTGTATAAGAAGCTGAGAAAATACCAATAAATTGTCATATCTTTGAAGCAAGTGCAGATCTTGAGTCTCGTCTTGTTTATGGGAATGGATATGGATCGTGTATGCAAGATTGTCAGAGTGTGTCAGACAAGCTTGTCGTGGTTGGATGGAAGGTCGTAAACGGTGGTGACCGTTACAGTGTCTTACTGCCGATCTTGTGTTGACCAGAGAGCATCATATGCACTTTGGTTGGGATACGGGGATGTGGTGTTTGACTGTTGATCGTCGATCGATTCTAAACAGTCGTTCAGTCCTTAAGGCTTTTTTGGTGGCGACCGGTTATATTGAGGCAAACGGCTTTATTTCCCGAATGGTTGCTGCCGAGTATCTCAGATTAGTCATAGTCGCTGACGCACTGGGGGGCAGATGTCTGACAGGGGGGGATTTTTAGTAATGATGGGAGGGACGATTCGCTGACTCCTACCTCCCTGTTTGATCCAGAGGAAGCGAAAAAACCCGTGCTATGCCAATGTGCCGTGGCAGGGGAAAAAATTCCTTCCTGACCCCCAGGGGGTGATCGGACGAAGCCCTGGATCAAAATGCTGAAAAAAACCCTTGGTGGTGACCTGGGGGGTACCCAATTGGCAGTTATTGGGTTGTGGATTGGGTGGGGGTGAGTGTTAGGAATGCCCCAATTGCAGGGGTGTACCAAGATGGCCACCCACTGAAGATCGGTGCCTCAGCCGGGGACAATGTGGCTGGGTGACTGGATCGTGCGGGCGGAGGCTGCTCAGGGATGGCTGGTGGTGGATGGGGGGGGGGGAATTGTGTCCTTTTTAAGGAGTTTTTTGGGGGTTGCTGGAGGTGAAAGTGCGACGAGCTGCTAGGCCGCGGGTGAAGCCGCTGTCTTTCCTGAAATCGCGGCCGCCAATCGTTCCACGAGGTGGCATGAGGGCCGCCGCTGCGGCTTGTCCTGAAAAGGACGACCGCCAACGGAACTCGGGAAGGTAGAAAAATAGCCCTGTGCAAGGGGCTTACCTTTCGATGCCTTGCGGAGGATGGAAGCAGCTGGGGGAAAGGCAGAATCGCAGGTCCTGGAGCAAAGCTGATGGCTAGCTGGGGGGGGGGGAAGGCAGAATCGCAGGTCCTGGAGCAAAGCTGATGGCTGGCTAGGGGGGGAAAGCCCTGCCTGTCTGGATCCAGGAGCCACACGTCCTACTGCCAGATACATGCGCCGATTACTACTGGAAGCAGTTCAAGCCCTGGGGAGAAGTCACTCTTTCATATTTAATGCTGAAAGGTCAGGAGAAGGGGTGTGTAGGTGCTTCAAACCTCACTGCAAGCAGGTCAATGAGAATACTTCACCCCAGATGAAGTATTCTCATACGAAACGCGTCGGGTCGCTTCCACTGCCGCCTCATATGTGTATACGCGTATGATACCATAGTTTACATGTGAGTGTAACTGCTGTTTTAAATAAATCCTTTACTGTACAATTTTATGCTATGTGGCCACCCTTCTCTTTTTCCTTCTGACACCATTGATACCACTTGGAGAGGTATTGTTCAGGAACCTTCTTTCCAGTGCAAAGTTTCCCTTTGATGCTGTTTACATCAGAAGTATATGATGTGCATACCATCTAACTGCCCGCTTCTTTAATCCTGTAATTACATTTAGAAGCCTTTTTGACTTCTGGCGACATGTCCCCACAAGTCCACCATTTCTGGTAAGCAGTCAGACACACTGGTGGTGGTTCTGGTCACTTCAAGATATCAACATCTCCTACGTTGATCTTTTTTCACTTGGTGGAATCCATACTTTATGGACTATATACATTCATTATTTGTCTTTTTTTTTTTCTTTTTGATTACGAAAGATTGATTTTTCTATCACTTGATATTATCCAATCTATGGACTGTTTCGTCATTTATATTGAGTTGTAATTATGAATATATTTACAGTATATTTTATAGTTTGATACATGTCACATTATCAGCCATGTTTATTTTTATGATTCACATTGTTTAAGTGCTACACATTATTTTTACCACAGAAGGAGGGCACAACTCCAAAGTCACAATCAATGGAGAGTGATACGATTTTCTGGGGCATAAGTCGCCTCAATGATGTATCGTTCAGCTGCATGTGTACACAGACATAAATCTATCCTTGATAAAGATGAGTAACTTTTGGAGAAACAAGAGAATTGTTTGACACCTGGGTTTCTTGCTCTCCATGGGTCCCTCCACCCCACCTCCTCCATGAATTTCTGCAGAGCAGTGCGGTTCGTTCCCCTCGCCCCACCTCCCGGGGGAAGCTTGTCCAACTGGTGGTCAGTGTGGCATTTGAAATCTCAGAAGGCATACAATGGTATCTCCAGGTACCTCACCTGAAACTCCACCAGAGCCCTCAGTACCTGATTATTGTACGGGGGGGGGGGGACATACACAAAAGCAAGAATACATACAAACTCAACCTGCATAAAAGAAAAAAATAACGGCCCTCTCAATCAATCTCAGAGGCAAGTTCCTCGTAATCTATGGAGCTATGTATCAGCACACTCACACCCCTCGAATATGCTCTGCCCACCTACCGATAGTTCAGACATGTCACAGAGTCAGCCTTGAGGTGGGTCTCCTGTACAGCATAAATGTCGTGCAAATGTTTCTTCATTAAAGAGGACAGCATTGTGCGCTTCAGGGGGACCTGTAGCCCCTGAATGTTTCAAGATAACACTGTCACCGTCATCATCGGGGGGGGGGGGTCAATTATGGTTCTGACAGGGGCAACACAATTTTCACTTGCCCCATCTCCAAACATCCTGGGTGTAGGGTCTGTAATGGCGCATCTGTATATCAATGGAGACTGGCGGTTCAGCCAGATGGTAAAAGAAACTGGGACTCCACATTTCTGGTAACATAAACTGTCTGCTCTGGATCCAACTTGTGCAAAGTAATTTCTCAACCCGCACAACGGTGCGGTAAACATAGGTGCATAACTCAGACGTTACAGGCAAACGGTCTGTATGGGTTTGGCACTTTGAAGTAGTGCAATCACATTGTAATCCTGGACACTGCTGTGTCAATGTACACTCCAAACTCACAGGGACAACAGGTCCCTGTAACCATCATAAGGGCTGCGTCCAGCAGCCGCACTATCACAGTTAATCCTTAGTAGAAGAATTACCAGGAATAAACAGTTCCGAACTCGCATTTAGTGAAAAAGATCATTTTATGTTTCCGGCAGTTCCCTCAGCCGAGGGAGAGATACTGTAGATCATTTGATAACCGTCAGGTGCATGAATCTTTATCTGCTTCAGGTCTCTGAGCCTGGCGGAGTGCGTTAGCATTTGCGTCTAAGGAGGCCTCAGCAGGGTGTTCAAAGAACTGGGCCTGGCCGCGCAGAATGACTCTAAGTTTGGCCGGGTAGAGCATTGCATATGGCACCAGCAACTTCTGCAGGCTTTTTTGATCTCAGTAAAGTGTGCTTGGCTCTTCTGAACAGCAGCCAAAAAGTCAGGATAAAATGAGACCCGCGTGCCGTTATATTAAACATTCCTTTTTTCCCTGGCCAGCCTCAGTATAATTTATCTGTCCCTATAGTTCAGCAGGAGAGCCAGTATCGGGTGGGGGGCGGGGGGATTGCCCAGTGGGAGAGCCCTTGTACTCTGTGGGCCCTCTCCACTGCATATAAGTGCGTGAAAGCTTCCTTTCCAAAAATCTTGGCCATACATCGTTCCACAAGTTGCGTGGGGTCACGACCCTCCACCTTTTCTGGCAGCCCCCACTGTGCGCATGAGGCGACTCTCAAAATCTTCTGCGCGCATATCAGTGGCCCTGGCCAGGCGGGTAGTGGATTGGGTTTCTCTAATCAGCGACTGCACACACAGCAGAGGGCCATCAATGAGTATCTGTGCCAATATGGCACCAGGACAGGGTTCAAGACTGCCTATGCTGAGTGACTATCCTCTTCCTCCTCCTCCTCAATGATCATGCTGATAGCTTGTAAGAACATTTTCGGTTCTGGGCACCGGCACTAGTGGCTAAGACCCATTTTGTCTGCCTCTGTTTAACAGGGGCGTGTAATTGCAATTTTTGCTGCAAAACTTTGCAGCAGGGCTCATTCCTGCGCTCCAACTAGAGTTTCTGTGAGGGGTTGCAGTGTTGTGGCACCAGTGCCTAAGGCCCAATTTTTCTGCCCCTGTTTAAAAGGGGCGTATAATTAAAACTTTTGCTTTAATTCCTTGCAACAGGGCTCATTCCTGTGCTCCAACTAGAGTGTCTGTGGCACCAGCACCAGTGCCTCAGCCCCTGTTTAACAGAGGCATGCAATTACAATTCTTGATCTAATATTTCACAGCAGGGCCCGTTCCTGCACTCACCAGAGCTACGCTTAAAAAAAGTACCTGTTCCAAATTACAACAGATTCTACTTAAGGAGAAATTTACAGTGCCAGGGCCAGATTCTCAAAAGAGATACAACGGTGTATCGCAGGAAACACCGTCGTATTTCTGTTTTTTTTTACTGGGTATCTATGCGTGTGATTCATATAATCACTTACGCATAGATACAGTGAAGATCCGACAGGTGTAAAACACTTACACTGTCGGATCGTAGATGTAATGACTTCCCTGGCCGCTAGGTGGCCTTTACGTTGATTTCTCATTTGCCTATGCAAATTAGCCTAATACGCCGATTCCCGAAAGTTTTTACGCCGCCCCGTCGTCGTTTACGTCGTTTCCGTAAGCGTAAGGTTACCCCTGCTATATGAGGGGTAACCTTACGAAGTCCTGTCGTATGCCATGTTAAGTATGGCGTCGGGTCAGCCTCGTCTTTTTCCGTCGGTTATGTCGTATTACTAAGTCGTTCGCGAATAGGGCATTGAGTAAGTGACGATCACATCGTTTTCACGTTGGTTTCAACGATGTTTTTCGACGTGAGTTGGAGCATGCGCATTGGGCATTTTTCCCGGCCAGCGCATGCACAGTTCGATCGACGCGGGGGCGCGCTTAATTTAAATACAAGCCGCCCCCTTTGAATTACGCTGGGAAAAGCAGGGCCATTTACACTACGCCGCCGCAAACTACGGAGCAAGTGCTTGAAGAATACGGCACTTGCTCCATTAAGTTGCGGCGGCGTAGTGTAAATGGCTTACGCTATGCGCCGCAGATTGTATGTGAATCTGGCCCCCTGTCTTGTTTGGACTGCTTGTATACTGCTGTTCAGAGTATATAGGGCCTGGGGGCCCCATGCCTTTCCTTATTTTAATTTGGGTGCGGGATTCCCCTTAATATCCATACAAGACCCAAAGGGTCTGGTAATGGGCTGGGGGGGGGGGGGTACCCATGCAGTTTTTCTCAATGATTTTCATCCATATTTTCGGGACCAGACATTACATTAAAGCCACAAGCAGTTTTAAATTACCTTTATTCCTTTAGAAATTTCATTTTGTGCAGGGAGAGTGCTAAACACGGGAAACACACGCCACTTTACAGGCATACTATAGACAACCCCCAGGCACGATATTTAAAGGAATATTTCACTTTTATTTTTTCACTTTAACCACTTAAGCCCCGGACCAATATGCTGCTAAATGCCCAGAGGCGTTTTTGGAATTCGGCACTGCGTCACTTTAACAGACAATTGCGCTATCGTGCGATGTGGCTCCCAAACAAAATTTGCGTTCTTTTCTTCCCACAAATAGAGATTTATTTTGATGGTATTTGATCGCCTCTGTGATTTTTATTTTTTGCGCTATAAACAAAAATAGAGAGACATTTTTGAAAAAAAATCTATTTTTTTTTTACTTTTTGTTATAGGAAAAATCGAATAAACTAAATTTTAGTCAAACATTTAGGCCAAAATGTATTCAGCCACATGTCTTCAATAAAAAAAAAATAGCTACCTAGCGGCAACAGTGACACTAATACAGCGATCAGAAAAATGATCGCTTAGTGACACTGGCAATAGGGGGTGAAAGGGTTAACTAGGGTGGTGATCAAGAGGTTAAAACTTTATTAGGGGGGGGTACGGGGCTACCCTGAACCTAACCTAACTGCCTGTCACACTGACACTAAATGCAGTGATCAGTAAATATATGATCACTGCTATTAGTGACACTATGACAGGGGGGTGGGGGGTGTGATCGGAAGGGGTTAAATGTGTCTATGTGTGTGGTGTCAGTGTAGTGTTGGTGCGACTTATTGTGTGAGTCTTCTCTCCTCTCGGTGGATTGAAAATACAGCTGAGAGGAGAGCTCACATCACTTCCTCTGCCAGTGTTTACATTACACAGGCAGAGGAAGTGACACGGCGGGGAGGACGCTTATAGGCTGGGAGCGATCCGGAGGGGGTGGACAAAAACCAACAGCCGCCCCCTCATCCCGGATCGCTCGCACAGCCAAGGGAACCGCCGCATGTATCGGGGGGTCCCGATTAGACCCCTGACCCACGTCTAGGCAGGGATGTACAGGTACGCCAATGTGGCTGTACGTGCCATTCTGCCGATGTATATGTACATGCGGCGGTCCTTAACCGGTTAAGCATCATTAAAATCACTGCTCCCGAAAAAGCTTCAGTTTTTACAACTTCTTTTTGCATTGATACATGTCCCCTGGGGCAGGACCTAGGTCCCCAAACCCCTTTTAGGACAATAACTTGCATATTAGCCTTTAAAATTCGTACTTTTGATTTCTCACATTCGAGTCCCATAGACGTTAACGGTGTTCGAAAGTTTGCGCAAACTTTCGGTCAGTTTGCATGTTCTGGATGGGGCAGGTGTATTACGGTTATCTCGTCCAATGGGCGGTGTATTACTGTTATCTCGTGCAAGGGTCGGATCTGCAAAGGGCGGGTTTATTACTGTTATATATATGGTGTACATCCATAATACATGTTTAAATGCAATCCCTGTAGCCATTTTGTGGTAAAGGGGTTAAGACATAAAGCATAACAAAAATATACTCTGACAAGTATTGAAAACGCCCATCAACATTTTTAATCATCCTGGTCCAGTCCATCATTTTAAAATTTGTCCTCTTCTGTAGCAATCCACCCCTTGCACGATATGACAGTAATACACCGGCCCCTTGCAGAGCCACCCGCCCTGTACACCATATTACAGTAAAAAAACTCGCCCCTTGCACAAGATAACAGTAATACACCCACCCCATGCATCGTGAGCGCGTTGCTGCATCGTGGTCATTGCAAAGGCGCCCTGTAACATGTGACTCACAGTTATTCAACTTCGCTAACTTTGGGGGCTCTGTTGTGGTTCGTACTGCACAAGCACTGTGCCTGAGTAGTACAGGGGGGATTATCCACCGTGTTTTTTTTTCGGCGGGACAACAGGATTTTTTCACCCCCCCTGTTGCCGCGGCGCCACCCCTGCACCCACTGCCGCCCCGAGGCCTGGCCTCGGTGGGTCTCGGCAACAATAATTTCTGCTGCGTTTCTACTCCCAAATAACAGAGATGTTCTCGAAATTGCAATTTCAGATTGGACTGCTATAGAATTGTACCCCAATTCAGTGCATATGAAAAAGACTTAGTCCACCACTGAAATCATGGAGAGTTGAACTGCCGATAACTTTTTCTGTTAATCCTCTTTTTTTTTTTTTTGGGAAATGGTGCTTGAGGTATATAAGGCATTATTTCTCTAGTTTGTTCTTTATTTTTTTATTTTATTTTTTATGCGATGCTGGGACTATGAGTTAAAGAGAGCATGCAGACTGTGATGGACGTGATCACCGTAATTAGCTAGGACCAACCACAGACTGGACTGATAACATGAAGCCTTAGGAACATCCCATATAAATTAGATTGTTTTTATTTTTGTTTTTAGCTATGACTAAGCATTGTCCATCAATGTGAAACGCGTCAGCTGTACTACCCCACTGTTTGCTGTTTTTGCTTTTGTAGTGTTTTTTTTTACCGGATTAAAAGGCATTCGTCTATTTTTAACATCCACTGGAGTCCTTCTATTTATGCCTTGTGCATTGCCTGCACCCACCTAGTTTTTGAGTACAATACCTGCTACCGAGGTGCACCTGTCTGGAGCGGCAGTTCCTCTTCTCTGTTTGTCGTTTTGGACTTTGCATCCACTAACTGCCAGCTCAACAGCTGCTTTCCGGTGTCTTTATCTTTCAGTGTTTTTTCTGGTTACATCATCCAGAAACACCGCTCAGAAACTCCTGCCTATTTATGGATACCACTACATCAACTACAACAGCTACAGCAACGGAACCGGGATACAGTAGAACCCTCAAAGCCCCTTCGGACAACCCATTAAGAATGAATTCATTAACACAGACCTCATCCACCAGTGAGGATAACAATGCATCCATGATCTCCATGTTTAAAAAACTTAAACAGCTAATGGCGAAAGAGATTAAATCGTATTGGGACACCTACTTTTTATCTGAGTACATATCTCTATCCCAGATCCCTCTGGGTTTACGAATCAAGAAGTTTCCTTACTCTGAGCTTTTTGACGATGATCTAAAACAGGAGTGGACAGACACCCTGAGCACCTGTTCTCTGAAACTAATGGACATTCTCACACGATCAAATCAAAAAACAAGTGGAAAAACTACAAGGAGAGATGGCCTCTCTACAAAAAGATCTCACCTTGCTTCAGAGCCATGTTGAATTTGCTACACGGGCACCTCAACAAGAAATTGAACAGATTGGAAAAATCCGTCATTGAAACTAGAAGAGGTAAGATAAGCCGGGACAACACGGATTATGAGAACGGTAATGTGTACGTTTGGAAGAGATCACAGTATCAATCAGGTCGCCCACACAGAAACCGCACTAAAAAAGTAAGTTTCTTTGACCTTGAGTCAGAGTTTGCGTACGACACCATGGGCACCACTGGATCCGACTCCTCACCCGAACGACCAACTACATCACCAACACGGACTCCTAGTGAATAAGCCCACACTCACGTACACCCTAATGTACCGGACCAAAGGTCAAGGAAGAAAACATCCTCTTAAAAAAAACACGAAGGGGAGGCAAACGACACAAAGGCATCAAAGAAACCCCACTATGCTCTCCGGGGGCGAATGAAAAGATAACATCCAATGTTCTGAACGTTTCCAGCAGGACCCTCAGCATTGAAGAAAACATCTTACTCTCAAAAGGACTCAACTTTTGTCCAACCACACATTTTAACCTTTTCAGGTACAATTTTGGATGTTAACAAGTTTTCACGGAGCCTCACCTTAAAGAAATATTTTTATTCAGCCACATCTGAGGATGCACCAGCCTGCCCAGACAGTTCGGATATCGGTGAGTCTATGTCTTCGCCTATACTGTTTAAAGACAGTTGTGCCCTACAAGATCTTATTGACTTAGCCTCTGAATCTAATCCGTGTACTACTGACCCTATATCCAACAGTACAGTGTCCTTGAAGTTACGGTCTGAGTTCTACTCTGTGGGATCCAGAGGCAAAAACTTAGACCTCTTTCAAAAGATGGTTGAAAGGGACGTCACTCGCTTAGCCCAGAACTGTCATAAGAATTTTTCTCCAAATAATTTATCTAAAGAAGAAATGCATGCATTTAAAACGTTGAGTGCAGACACTAGCATCACTATTAAGAACTCTGATAAGGGAGGCACTGTGGTTATTTTGGATTCCTCTACATACAAAAACGAGGCTTTACGACAACTGTCTGACACTCACATACCAACCATTGAAATCCAATCCGACTATCCCATTTTGCAAAGAACTAGCTACACTCCTAGATCGAGCTGTACAAGCAGGGTTTTTCTCTGGTAAGGAAAGGGATCTCTTTATTCCAACCAACCCCATTATGCCCATCTTCCATCATTTGCCCAAGATCCACAAGGGTCTATGCCCATTGGTTGGCAGACCCAAAGTGGCTGGCATTGGGTCTTTGAACGAACACCTGGGCAACTTCAACCCCTAGTTATAGAACTTCCTGGTTATCTCCGAGATACGAAAAAGACCTACTCACCAAACTTCACATATTTAAATGGAATGATAACCACAGATGGATAAGTTGTGATGTTACTAGCCTGTACTCCAGCATCCCCCATCATCTGGGGATCCAGGCAGTCAATAGCTTTTTGAGGGAATCGGGCAAATATTCTTTGGTGCTTCAAGAATTTATACTACAAGCACTTGAATACCTCTTGACCCATAATTTTTTCATGTTCGATGGGGGCTACTACCTCCAGAGATGCGGGGCCTCTATGGGAGCCAAGTTCTCCCCTTCCCTTGCCAACCTATACATGGGTTGGTGAGAGAGGTCCCGCATCTTTGGATGTGGTAGTCCCCATCGTGCGGACACTTCTTTTTACTGTCGTTATATTGATGACTTGCTGTTTATCATCTCAGATGGTAACATTAATCTGGACACATGGCTTTCTTACTTCAATGACATGGTCTTAACCTCAAATTCACAGGAAATTTACAAAGCACTGTCATAGAATATTTGGATGTCAAACTCACAGCAAATAATGGTGTCTTTACAGGAAGAAAACAGCGGGCAATGCCCTCTTTAGGGCAGACTCTGCATATCCGGGGCATAGATACAGGAGTGGAGGGGCGCTGAATAACTCAAAATTTATATACTTTAGTGTGTATACATTCATATAATGTGCAATCTAATAAAGCAACAAACATAAATTATTATTATAGTGAACTTGTTTCCATACAATAAAGTGAGAGAAAGTCCCAATAGTGCTATACGATAAACATCCAATGGCGTGTCACAGCCCAAAGATATCGCAATGTTTGCAGTTCAGGAACCACCACCATATAATTGCACCCGATGTGATCAATAGAAATGGCTCCTTAGCAAAAACAGTAGACTCTTTTAATTAAAAAAGAAGTCATATAACGCTTGTGTCATTAAAATGACTCGGAATGGTCCGGATAGGTATGTTCAGATGATCCAATGTTCATATGGATACGGTCATAGAAACAGAAAGGCAATCATAGTGAAATATTGTTTATTAAAATATATTAAAAAGTAACATGCCAACTGGCTGCTTACTTGAGTAGTGCCCTGATCCCGGCACTGAGGCTTACAGCGTATGTTTCAAAACCAATTGAACCCGCGGATAAGGATAAGGGTCGGCAATCGCGCTGGTGATTCCAATGGTCGGCGTGCGGTCCACCATCAACAAAACTGCGTGACTACGAAGGGGAATCGGAGCTCCGTCGCACTGCTAGTCACACTAGTCGGCGTGCGCTCCACCGTCGGATACCAACGGACCCGGAAGCCGGAAGTGGTAAGAGGATGCGTGACTGGTTAGCGCCTCGACGTACGTTTCGTATATTACGTCATCAGGAAGCGTAACCAGTCACGCTGTGGTGTTGTATTTACCCGATGGCCACTCGTGAGTGATAGGGAGACCAGCCAATCAAAAGTAAAGCCTCGGTCCCGCTATCGAACACTATCAATTACATAGACAAACAAACCCTGCTATATGCTGCATTCTTTAACTATAATACCCGTTATAATGCTGACATACGCATCTAAAATATTACATCAATAAAATGTGTTAGTCCTAATAGTTATAACAGTGATATGTGTTACGATTGCCGTCACCCATATCACTACAATTGACAGTATGTACATAAAATTGAAATTACATTACGACATGATAATTAATATTGGAAACCCATCTAAAATACCAACTTGCATATTAGCTGCCTAAATATTGCATACTGCTCCTAATCTTAAAAAACACCCAACTACCACCAATCTAAGTGGTGGCTGTACTAATGTCTTGTAGTTAGTACTGTTAGGTCTATTTAAAAAGTTTAATTGAAAACTACTTCTACACAATTATTGTTTCAAAAAACCCTTATTACTTATTGTTCAAAAAGCAATTCAAGTCTAATTCCACGTTAAGGCCTTGAGGCTGCATGGCACGTAAGCGATGTATCCATAAGGTTTCGTTTTGAGATACCGCCTTAGTGAGATCCAAACCCCGCCAATGGCTAGTTACTCTATCTATCCCATAGAACGTCATTAATCGTGGATCTTTGTTATGGCATAAGTCAAAATGTTTTGAAACACTATGGTTGGGATAGCCATTGATAATATTTGCCACATGCTCGTTAATGCGCACTTTGAGTTCTCTGGTAGTGCGCCCTACATACTGTAAGTGACAAGGACATTCGATAACATATGTCACAAACCTAGAATGACAGGTAATGAGTGGTTTGATCTTAAATTCTTGTTGCGTAACATTCGATTTAAACTGGAGTTTTTTCTTGCCCTGTCTGTTAGTTGTTTTGCAAGATCTACACCTAGTGCAATAATAAAAACCAGGGATGTCCAGGAAAGTGAGAGGTTTTTCAGGGGGATCTGGTACATTGCGTGCTACCATATTTCTTAGCCCGGGGGCTTTGGTATATATGAATTTTGGTTTGGCTGGTAGTACCGTAGCTAGATCGTTATCTTTTAACAATATTGGCCAATATTGTTTGATAACTTTTTCTACGCTCTTATATTCCCTATGGAAACCTGTAAGGAATGCTATCTCTCCATGAAAGGGAACCTTAGTTTTTGGTGCTAGCAGGGCTGGCCTTTCCATTTCCATAACTGCTTGTTTGGTAGTCTCAAGGTCTTGGACATTGTACCCCTTTTCTACAAATTTGTCCACCAGCATATTTGCCTGTACGTCGAAATCTGTAATTTGGTCACAATTACGACGTATACGCATTAATTGGCTTTTGGGGACGCCCTCTAGCCATTTTGGGTGGTGGCAACTGGAGAGTGCGACATAGCCATTCCGGTCTGTCGGTTTGAAATATGTTTTAGTACTGATTGAATTGCCGCTTTTTGTTAGCGTGAGATCCAGATAATTGATGGTAGATAAGTTGAATTCTGCTGTAAATTTTAGCTCATATTGATTACTATTCATTTACATTATGAAATTCTCCAAAGAAGATAAGCTGCCATCCCAAAACAGTATAATATCGTCAATATAACGTTTATAGTACAGGAGAGCCCTATTTTCCTCTTTGTATATCGTTTCTCTTTCCCACCTGTTCAAAACCAAATTGGCAACACTTGGCGCATATCTAGCGCCCATGGCGACTCCTTTTGTTTGATTATAATACTTATTCTGTGCCCAAAAATAATTGTTGCCCATAGCCTGTTTCAATCCTTGTACTATAAATTGGATTTGGATCATTTGAAGATCAGTACCTGTTTCTAAAGATTCGGTGACTGCTAAGATGAATGAATGAATGAATGAATGACTTGTATAGCGCAACGCATGCGAACTGAATCGCCTCTGGGATAGTACTCAGTTGATCAACGCACTAGCCAAAGTACGGGTCACTATGGATACTTGGTTAGTGACAGTGGACGTAGAATCCCTGTACACGAATATCAAACAGTCTGATGCCATCATAGCAGTCACCGAATCTTTAGAAACAGGTACTGATCTTCAAATGATCCAAATCCAATTTATAGTACAAGGATTGAAACAGGCTATGGGCAACAATTATTTTTGGGCACAGAATAAGTATTATAATCAAACAAAAGGAGTCGCCATGGGTGCTAGATATGCGCCAAGTGTTGCCAATTTGGTTTTGAACAGGTGGGAAAGAGAAACGATATACAAAGAGGAAAATAGGGCTCTCCTGTACTATAAACGTTATATTGACGATATTATACTGTTTTGGGATGGCAGCTTATCTTCCTTGGAGAATTTCATAATGGAAATGAATAGTAATCAATATGAGCTAAAATTTACAGCAGAATTCAACTTATCTACCATCAATTATCTGGATCTCACGCTAACAAAAAGCGGCAATTCAATCAGTACTAAAACATATTTCAAACCGACAGACCGGAATGGCTATGTCGCACTCTCCAGTTGCCACCACTCAAAATGGCTAGGGGGCGTCCCCAAAAGCCAATTAATGCGTATACGTCGTAATTGTGACCAAATTACAGATTTCGACGTACAGGCAAATATGCTGGTGGACAAATTTGTAGAAAAGGGGTACAATGTCCAAGACCTTGAGACTACCAAACAAGCAGTTATGGAAATGGAAAGGCCAGCCCTGCTAGCACCAAAAACTAAGGTTCCCTTTCATGGAGAGATAGCATTCCTTACAGGTTTCCATAGGGAATATAAGAGCGTAGAAAAAGTTATCAAACAATATTGGCCAATATTGTTAAAAGATAACGATCTAGCTACGGTACTACCAGCCAAACCAAAATTCATATATACCAAAGCCCCCGGGCTAAGAAATATGGTAGCACGCAATGTACCAGATCCCCCTGAAAAACCTCTCACTTTCCTGGACATCCCTGGTTTTTATTATTGCACTAGGTGTAGATCTTGCAAAACAACTAACAGACAGGGCAAGAAAAAACTCCAGTTTAAATCGAATGTTACGCAACAAGAATTTAAGATCAAACCACTCATTACCTGTCATTCTAGGTTTGTGACATATGTTATCGAATGTCCTTGTCACTTACAGTATGTAGGGCGCACTACCAGAGAACTCAAAGTGCGCATTAACGAGCATGTGGCAAATATTATCAATGGCTATCCCAACCATAGTGTTTCAAAACATTTTGACTTATGCCATAACAAAGATCCACGATTAATGACGTTCTATGGGATAGATAGAGTAACTAGCCATTGGCGGGGTTTGGATCTCACTAAGGCGGTATCTCAAAACGAAACCTTATGGATACATCGCTTACGTGCCATGCAGCCTCAAGGCCTTAACGTGGAATTAGACTTGAATTGCTTTTTGAACAATAAGTAATAAGGGTTTTTTGAAACAATAATTGTGTAGAAGTAGTTTTCAATTAAACTTTTTAAATAGACCTAACAGTACTAACTACAAGACATTAGTACAGCCACCACTTAGATTGGTGGTAGTTGGGTGTTTTTTAAGATTAGGAGCAGTATGCAATATTTAGGCAGCTAATATGCAAGTTGGTATTTTAGATGGGTTTCCAATATTAATTATCATGTCGTAATGTAATTTCAATTTTATGTACATACTGTCAATTGTAGTGATATGGGTGACGGCAATCGTAACACATATCACTGTTATAACTATTAGGACTAACACATTTTATTGATGTAATATTTTAGATGCGTATGTCAGCATTATAACGGGTATTATAGTTAAAGAATGCAGCATATAGCAGGGTTTGTTTGTCTATGTAATTGATAGTGTTCGATAGCGGGACCGAGGCTTTACTTTTGATTGGCTGGTCTCCCTATCACTCACGAGTGGCCATCGGGTAAATACAACACCACAGCGTGACTGGTTACGCTTCCTGATGACGTAATATACGAAACGTACGTCGAGGCGCTAACCAGTCACGCATCCTCTTACCACTTCCGGCTTCCGGGTCCGTTGGTATCCGACGGTGGAGCGCACGCCGACTAGTGCGACTAGCAGTGCGACGGAGCTCCGATTCCCCTTCGTAGTCACGCAGTTTTGTTGATGGTGGACCGCACGCCGACCATTGGAATCACCAGCGCGATTGCCGACCCTTATCCTTATCCGCGGGTTCAATTGGTTTTGAAACATACGCTGTAAGCCTCAGTGCCGGGATCAGGGCACTACTCAAGTAAGCAGCCAGTTGGCATGTTACTTTTTAATATATTTTAATAAACAATATTTCACTATGATTGCCTTTCTGTTTCTATGACCGTATCCATATGAACATTGGATCATCTGAACATACCTATCCGGACCATTCCGGGTCATTTTAATGACACAAGCGTTATATGACTTCTTTTTTAATTAAAAGAGTCTACTGTTTTTGGTAAGGAGCCATTTCTATTGATCACATCGGGTGCAATTATATGGTGGTGGTTCCTGAACTGCGATATCTTTGGGCTGTGACACGCCATTGGATGTTTATCGTATAGCACTATTGGGACTTTCTCTCACTTTATTGTATGGACACAAGTTCACTATAATAATAATTTATGTTTGTTGCTTTATTAGATTGCACATTATATGAATGTATACACACTAAAGTATATACATTTTGAGTTATTCAGCGCCCCTCCACTCCTGTTTCTATTTGTATTTTCTCACTCGGAAAATTTTTAAAGGTGGCAGCTGTTAAACTGGTATATGTAAACATATTCAGGTTTAATCACGTGTTAATCTACCCATTATTTTTTTTTGGGAGAAATAACACATTTTTTCTTCTGTGGCGCAAAATATACACATTTTTTCTTCACATATCCGGGGCATACTATTCATGGTGTACCATATGGCCAGTTTTTGAGGCTCAAACGCTTCCGCAGGCGTTTGAAGCCTGCTAGACACATAAGAGAGGCTCTAGAGAGGCCTGCAACATGTCACACAGATTTTTAGATAGAGGTTATCCTATCAAAATCATCAAATGAGCCCTTTCTAAGGCGAGTCTTGTCCCCAGTGAGTCATTATTGGGCATTACTGGTACTCCTGCCTGTAAGCCCTCGAATACTTCTGTAATGGTATGACCCGTGACAGACTCAGATTCTCCTATGTCTAGGGTCACCTTATGTCCACTAGGGCCATAGGGTAACAAAGAAATCATAATTCGTATATTACATGAGATGGGACATTAATAATATTTCATATTGCAGGTGATTTCATGTGGACCAGAGTGACTCATACCTCTGTATAATAGGCTATTGAAATGCCTTGAGACATGTCTTGAGGTGTTGGCTATTCAATGTAAAAGACACATTCTGTTGAAAAGGTGTTAATTGCACCCACTCCTGGAGGACTCTTTTCATTGTGTTATTCTAAAGGTTAATTGAATTCTATTGATACAGGAATGTATTAATGCTTAGGTGTGATAGTAGTTTGTTTTGATGTCATTGTCTCAAGGAATGTGTCTCCTCAGTATCGGTGCCGACATGTCTACATAATTAGCTTACCGGAATGCCTTTTAAAATGTGATTGAAGCCACCATGGTGTGAAGGGGGGGTGGAGATTGTATTGTCCTGTGATTACTGTCACATGCTTGTAAACTGTATAAGAAGCTGAGAAAATACCATTAAAGTGTTCATATCTTTGAAACCAAGTGCAGAGCAGAGTCTCGTATTGATTATCGGAAATGATATGGATCGTGTATGCAGGATTGTCGGAGTGTGTCAGATAAGCTTGTCGTGGTTGGATGGAAGGTCGTAAACGGTGGTGACCGTTACCACTTCTTTTAAAGACATTCCGTTTTTTTCCACTCCATATAGCCTGGAGTTTAAAAAAATCAAACATACCATTGATAAATACCTGCCTATACTGTATAATGATGCAATATATCAACAGATTTTACATAAAGGCATCAAGACACTATCTTGTAGGGCTCCCACACTAGGTGGCAGGTTGTCACCCAGCGCACAGGCATTAACTGGCTACAATTCCAGGGTACCTTCAGATGTGGCACTAAAGACTGCAGATATTGCTGCCATATAAAAACAGGCCAATATGTACACTTGCACTCTTGTAAGAAGAGCTTTGAGATTAAGCACTTCATCAACTGCAACACTAAATATATCATATATGTCATCAGTTGTGACACATGTCAACTTCAATATGTAGGACGAACCATCCGTAGACTAAAGGATAGATTATCCGATCACCTGTATGACATGACATGACAAGAGTCATAATACCAACGTTGCTAATCACTGGAATAACATACATTCCAAAAATGTGTCTAGTCTTACCATCCAGGGCATTGAAAAAATCATTACCCCTATTAGAGGAGGCGACAAGTTTAAGACCTTATGTCTGAATGGACATACAGCCGTTTTGGTGCCCCATAGCAAGCTGCTTGCTGTGGGGGCACTCGACAGGAGGGAGAGGACCAGCAAAGAGGGATGCGAGAAGGATCCAGGCTCCTCTGTGCAAAACAAACTGCACAGAAAAGGCAAGTATATAAAACCAAACAAAATGAGACTTTACAATCACTTTAACTATGCATAAACATAGCAACTGGGGTGCAATAAAATGGCAGTAGGTGCTCTGGACTGATGAGTCAAAATATTTGGTTATAGCAGGAGGCAGTTTATTCGCTGAAGAGCCCTTGAGAGCAGTACAATAATGAGTGTCTGCAGACAACAGTAATACACAGTGAATGTTTCTTGCATGTTTAAGGCTGCATTTTTTCAAACTGAGTTGAAAATTTGGTCAGGACTCAATGCTGAAAAATACAAGCAGATACTTATCCATCATGCCACTTCCGGTGACGTCATTTCTGTGCATTCCATGCTGGTTCCGCTGGTCTTCCTGGTGGCCACAGGACGTGATACAGACCCCACCCTAGCAGCTCATGGATACAATGCAAGGTTGTCAGGAGAGACCTAAGTGACACTTTACTACAGATGAGCATATTTTAACTTATATCCAGTGAGTGCTCTGTATTTTGCAATTAAATCATTTATACTAATACTACACTCAGGTGGCACTTCCTGCTTTTTCTTTCCCATACTATCAGGGAGGTGTGTGATTGGAACCAAAATTATTCTGCAGCAGAACAATGACCCCAAACATACAGCCAATGTCATTAAAACCTATCTTCAGTGTAAAGAACAAGGAGTCTTCATAGTTATGGTTTGGCCCCAACGGAGCCCTGTTCGCAACATCAGTCTGTCTGGCAGGAAAAGACAGAAGTATTTGAGCAGCCTACATCCAGAAAAGATCTGTGGCTAGTTCTACAAGATACATTGAACAACCTACCTGCCAAATTCCTTCAAAATCTGTGTACAAATGTATCAAGCATTTATGCTGTTTTGAACGCAAAGGGTGGTCACACCAAATACTGATTTGATTTGGATTACTTGATTTGCTGTTGATTTACTTTCCATTTGATAAAAAAATTAACTATTATTAACACCTCTATTTCGGAAAGCATTCTTACTTTACAGCATTTGGTCACACCTGCCTAAACCTTTTGAACAGTAGCGTACATAAACTTCAACATGATTGAAGTAAACTTCATTCCTGTCTGTTTTTGAGTTCCCTCTGTAGTGAAGTTTGTGTTAAAAGGAATGCCACTATAAGTGCTTGTATTTGTGTACTATAAAGCGTCTCGTGTCATACAAATTATTCATATTTACTGTATACAGAGAGGAGAAATAAAATACAAAAAAAGACTTCTAACCTTGCAGTAAATACCCATCTGGAAATCTGACTCTCAGAACGGTGTACTTATACTTCTTAATGATCGTTTTTTCTTCCCTCTCTCGCATTGCTTTAGTTCGAAGTAGTGATTCTCGCTCCAGCTTCCCTTTCCTATGGTAAAACAGATAGCAGAACACTTCACTTTCATGGAATTTTTTTTTTTTGCAAAAAATAAATAAATTATATATATATATATATATATATATATAAAGAAGGCCGAGCAGCGGCCTGTGTTTATGGGAGGAGCCCGGCAGGCTATATAAACCCCTCGCCTGCTTCCAGGCTCCGTCGGTTTCCTGCTTCTACACAGGCTTCCGGCGCACTTCGATTACGTCATCGCAGCCGCGTCATCCAGCCGACCTTCTTCATCGCCAACACTGAGTCGTCCGCTCTGTTTGCCCGACCGCGACAAGGTAGGCTCTCCCCCCCGCGGCACCCAACCCCCTTCTAACACACCACCTCGCCACTCATTTCAGCCCCCCACCGCTCCAACACAGCCGGCATACTTGCGGTGTCATTTCTTAACATCTCTCCGCCGAAGCAGCCAACACATCCCCACCGATTGTCATATCACCCCTTGGCTTAAATTGTTTTCACTTGCCGGCCAATCGCCAGGTGCCTTCTGTCTCTCGTACCTCCACACAGCTGCTTGCTTAAGTGCTACTGTCACTTTCTCACAGCAGTAGCAGACATTAGTGCCGGTTACATCCAGAAATATATATACATAGGAAAGGACATACCCAACCAATTGACCTTATAGACATAGTACCATGGGGATATTTGCTCAAAACCACGAGAATCATTTATAGACATACTGTGTGTCATTAATGTATTTTCCACCTTGTCTAACCTGCCATAGCCTCTCACGCATGCACTGATTATAGGCACTGTCACAGTTGGCTTCCTAGCAGCTTTTATGTCATTTAAAACCATGTTTTTTTTGTCTTTCTTTCCTTTTCCTTTCCTTCTCCTCCTCTCTCCCCTCTTCTCACTCTTCCTTGTGATTATGGTGATTGTCTTTCAAAAACACGCACTTCTCTCTAGCAACCAATTTGCAGCTCCTCTGATTCACCACACTGGCAGCTGTGTTACCTTTCAAAAAAAAAAAAAAAATCCAATCTGCACAGGGCCCTGTATCTCTATCCCCCCACCATGTACTGCATTGGCATCTCATGTAAAGTTCATTGCGGCACACCTTACGGTGCACGGTGATGTGCAAGGCACATACGCTACTACCCCCTTGCCGGACCTCACAAACACGCCCCTACAAGCCCACACTCACCCTCGCATCCACACGTCTCTCCATACACATTTCGAACCCAAACACCTCTCTCTACCTAGCCCCATTTCAGCACATGCTCCAGAGGTTCGCATCTCTGTCATGGGAATTTTTGTCACTCATTTAGTTGACACAAGTCCAGATCCCAACTCCGGCTCGTTCCCACTGGCAGGCTTGCCTCGAACGTTCCCCAAACAGTGTCGCCCTCATTTCAGCACATGCTCCAGAGCCCCCGCGTTGTCAACCACACCAGCAACGCACCACTGCAGGCTTCTGTCATGGGACATTTCGGCCACCAAGCTATCACTGCCCCACCCCGTTCCTTGGTCACTTACAAACGTCCGAGCTTGGCTAGCCCCCATCCTGATATACATTGTCATTTCTCCACAGGTCAGTTAAGCTCACCAGCTTCTCCCGCACACCAGATTCAATCATTTCTACAGGTAAAAAAATAAATAAAAATGGAACCCCCATCCCCCCCCCCCCCAGGATACGGAAGCAACCTCTTTTTCTCACCCCTACAGGTTCTTACTTGTCCCACTTAGACCTCCTTGACAAGACTCCCTACCCAGGGCACGATTTACCCTGAGTCATGTCTCAGGACGGCAGCGAAGACCCTTTTGCCCCTTCCTCACTGCCCCCCGCTTCAGAGAGCGGCAGCATACGCTACTTTAGGGGATGGACCATCCCCAAACTAACAGCGGAGTTGAGGCGCAAGAATGTGCCCTTTCCGGCCACAGCCAGGAAGGCAGAACTCTTCAGACTCCTGTTCCCACCTCCAGCTTCAAACGATGTCCCGCCAGCCTCACCCGGACCCAGCACCCAGCAAGCCTCATTACACGCCATATCCGCCACCATGACCCAACTCCACGCCATGGTTGCAACCCTCTCCACCACAATTACAGACGTACAGGCGAGAATAACTCTTCTCGAGGCTCGCCCGTCTACAGCCACTCCTGATCCGTCCACGCTGACCCCGGACCCGTCAACAGTTCAACCGCAAATACCTTCCCAGCTCACACCCGCAGGCTCAGTAGTCCTCCCAGCACACTTGGTCCCCGCCAACATCAGGAAGGACATCCTGGACGGCAAAGACGTCAACCTAGTCTCCCTCCTCATCTCGGTCCATGACCTAGCTGAGAACAAGGCCTATGCCTGGGGAGACGTCTCAGTGGTCCTCAAGGCCAAAGACCCAAGGCTCAACCGTAAGCTATCGGCCCCGGAATTCGCCTTGGCCTTCAGCATGCTCAGGGACGTCCTATGCTCCGCCTTAGTGGATCTGGGCTACAAATATGGAGGGTTTTCATTTTATGACTACCACCGCTCCTTCTCAGCTAAAGCAGCAGCCAGGCTGCTACAATTCCAGACCGCGACAGATTGGAGTCTCATGGACACTGAGTTGTTCTGCCGTCATTTCGCCGGCCTGCGCTCACCCTTATGTGCAGTTTGCCAATCATCCACCCACACCGCCACGTGGTGCACCAACACTGCCACCACTGCCAACACTCGCTCGTTCGAACTCCCCTCCACCTCAAGGGAAGGCCTACCGCTCACTCAGCAGACGACCCAGGCCGACAAGTTCGGGCGGCCAGTACAGACGCTAGGCGGCGCGGCCATCTGTAATAATTTCAACCACGGCTCCTGCAACTTCAGCCAATGCCGTCTGCTCCACGTCTGCCTTACGTGCCACAGAGCGCACCCCAGGACCCTATGCCTAGTCAAGCAACAGAAGAAGACCTGACTAGCCCGCATAAAGATCCCCTGGCTGGAACTCTACCTCACTTCCCACCCCACCCCCTCTCTCACCACCTTCCTCGTCTAAGGCTTCACAGAAGGGTTCCACACAGGCCTCATTTCACTGCCCCACACAACGCACGAGTGTAGAAACCTGCGCTCAGCCGCCACAGACGAGCAGGCCATAGACCAGCTCTTACAAACAGAGCTAGAGCAAAGCTTCATCATAGGCCCCTTCACCAGGCCCCCTTTCAGCACCTGGAGAGTCAGCCCTATCAGGCTTGTTAAGAGCAAGTTCTCTAATAAAATACGTTTGGTGTACGACCTGTCTGCGCCTCATTTTTCCCCTACCCCCAGTTTAAACTCCTTAATCCCATCGGAGGAGTTCTCCCTAAAATACGCGTCTGTAGACATGGCAATCCAAGCCATAATCAAAACCGGCACGGGCACCTGGCTCTCCAAGGCCGACATCTCAGATGCCTTCAAACTTCTGCCTATCCACCCATCCCTCTGGTGTTGGCACGGCATGAAGTGGAGAGACTCATACTACTTTGCCACCAAGCTGACATTTGGCTCCAAGTCTAGTCCCTGGCTCTTCGACACCTTCTCACAGACTCTGACATGGATACTTGTGAACCAAGCCCAGTGCCAAGAAGTCATCCACTACTTGGACGACTTTTTGCTGATCGAACCACCCAACACGTCTCCAGGGGACCTCCAAAAGTTGAGACTCGTCTTCAAGAATCTCAATGTCCCCATCGCGGAACACAAAGTGGACGGCCCAGCACACTCCATCACCTTCCTTGGAGTTAACCTGGATATCACCTCCATGCAAGCCAGCCTCCCCCCGACAAACTGACCCGCATCAGGGCAGTCCTCCATACTTTCACTCAAACGCAGGGCTGCACCAGGAAGCAGCTGCAGTCCCTCCTCTGGATGCTCAACTTCCCAGTAAGGATCATCCCTCAGGGCCGATCCTTTGTGTCACGTCTCCTGGTCTTCCTTTCCCAAGCACAGGACCCCGATCAGATCCTCAAATTGGATACTGCAGCCTTAGCAGACCTCTCAATGTGGGAAGAATTTCTTACCAACTGGAATGGTATATCAATGTTTATACCGTCAGTGATGATGAAGAAAAGAGGGAAGGACGGCCGCACTCCAAGGATTTTCAAACGAAAAAAGTTGTCTTTATTGTAAATCCAAAAACATGTACAGTCACAGCAATCACAGAAAACAGGACAGCCGACGCGTTTCGCACTCGATCAGTGCTTAGTCATGGCTATGGTATGGTGCTAACACAAAAACATTTATACTAAACCCCAGAATACCAAATAAAACATGTGACTCCCTTCAGCCTATAGCAACTTAAAGTTAATTAGTTGTGATAGACATCCTGAATGGGTGTAATCAGGATTACATGAGGATTGCATGAAAATGGGAAGGGATATATATATATATATATATATATATAAAGGTGAATGTGAGAGTGAATGTAAAAAATTGTGAAAAATAAAATAGACTGGTTTTAAGTGTCTATATATTTATATATATATAGCCGAAATAGTGTTTAGGGTGCCGAAGCAGTCATATGGCCCGCATATTTTTTTTTGTTTATTTATTTTTCTTTTTTTTTCTTTTGGTTTGCGGGCCATATGACTGCTTCGGCACCCTAAACACTATTTCGACTATATATATATATATAAATATATAGACACTTAAAACCAGTCTATTTTATTTTTCACTATTTTTTACATTCACTCTCACATTCACCTTTATATATATATATATATATATCCCTTCCCATTTTCATGCAATCCTCACATCCACACATACACAGGTTTTTTAAGGGTTACCTTTTTTATGTTAGTGTTGACTTTCAGCCTGCACACACTTGACACTCTGATTACACCCATTCAGGATGTCTATCACAACTAATTAACTTTAAGTTGCTATAGGCTGAAGGGAGTCACATGTTTTATTTGGTATTCTGGGGTTTAGTATAAATGTTTTTGTGTTAGCACCATACCATAGCCATGACTAAGCACTGATCGAGTGCGAAACGCGTCGGCTGTCCTGTTTTCTGTGATTGCTGTGACTGTACATGTTTTTGGATTTACAATAAAGACAACTTTTTTCGTTTGAAAATCCTTGGAGTGTGGCCGTCCTTCCCTCTTTTCTTCATCATCATTGCTATTTGCATCACCAGCACCTTGGTAATCTAATTATCCTTGATCGTCTACAGGTCTCACCTGGAGCGGTGATTTATTTTCTTTATACCGTCAGTGTCGCCCCTTTCCCCACAAATAGTGACCGACGCCGCAGCCTCCACAGGTTTCGCTGCTATTTTTGGCCACCACTGGTTTGCAGGACCATGGCCGCCAGAAATATTGCCATCCCGGGCTTCACCCAGACATCCTCCTTATTCGAGTTGTACCCAGTCGTAGCAGCCGCCCAACTCTGGGGCCACAGCTGGGCCGGACAAACGGTTACCTTCACCACCGACAACCAGGCCACAGCCGACATTATCAACAAGGGCAGGTCCAGGTCCCTTGTTATAATGTCCTTCTTACGTCGGCTGGTGCAACTGTCCTTACTACACCAATTCAACGTACACTGTACCTTCCTGTCCGGCAAGTGTTATCTCGCCGCAGACGCCTTGTCCCGCTTTAATTATGCTACTTTTTTTCAGCAGAAACCCGGAGCCGATCCATCTTCAGCCCCTATCCCACCTCGGTCTCAACTGACCCTGGACTGACACAGCACCTACAACTAGCTACCCAGCTGATTAACCAGTCCCTCTCCTGCAATACCCTCAAGTCCTATCGCACAGCATGGGACACCTTTAACAAATTCCTGACGCACCACTCAGCGAACACCACCCCGAATGTCAAGCACGTACTGGCCTTCATCTCCTACTGCCATACTTGCCAGTCCCTTTCATATAACACCATCCGCCTCTACCTGGCAGGCGTCCAGCACTTTCTGGCCTTACAAGACCCGGCGAAGCCTTAGTTGTTTACGTCCCACGCGGTCAAAGCCGCCCTACGCGCAGTCCAGAAGCAACAACCACCCGTCAACGCCAAACGCCTGCCTATAACCAGCACCATATTCAGAAATCTATCCACCATCCTTGCAACATCCCCATTCGGCCTCCTACCTAGCTTGGTCATACAAGCAGCCATCTACCTAGCGTATTACGGCTTCCTCCGACCGAGCGAGTTTGCCTTCAACAGCCCTGCCGGCCAAGTCCTGTGCAGACGACACTTGGTCTGCCATCAAGACTGCTTCACACTCCACCTCACTACCTCCAAAACACAGCAATCAGGCTCCAGGCTTAGATATCACCATTTACAAGACGAGTAACGCCTGTTGCCCAATGACCGTGTTGGACCGCCTACTGTTACTTTTGCCAGCCCAATCAGACTCTGCTCCTCTACTCCCTTTTCCGGACAAACCTCTCAACACCAGCCAGTTCATTAAACACGTGAGGATCCTCTTACGGAGTCTGCACCTCAATCCTACCCAGTATTCGGGCCACTCCTTTCGTATTGGAGCAGCCTCAGCCGCCTCGCCACACGGGGTCCCACGACCATATCATTAAGAAGCTAGGTAGGTGGAAGTCTGCCTGCTTTGCTCGGTACATTCCTGACCCTCAGGCAGAGATGGCTCAAGCCTTTCGCCAAACTGGCTCACTAATCTTCTGACTCAATAAAACTGTACCCCTACCTGAATGTCTTTGCCCCCTTATTTTGGCGTACCGTCCATTAAGGCCAGCACACACTTCAGGCCCATTATATGTTGTGAGTCCTAGTTAGTCTGTGTCAATGTCCGTATCGGCCGTAGGGCTCCAACCATAAGTAAGAAGGCCGAGCAGCGGCCTGTGTTTATGGGAGGAGCCTGGCATGCTATATAAACCCCTCGCCTGCTTCCGGGCTCCGTCAGTTTCCTGCTTCTACACAGGCTTCCGGCGCACTTCGCCCACCCCCCGTCCCATTTCAAAGGAATGCCCAGCATCATTTCTCTCCAAACATCCATCATTTAACAGGGTATGCCCCCTTATTTTGGCGTACCGTCCATTAAGGCCAGCGCACACTTCAGGCCCATTATATGTTGTGAGTCCTAGTTAGTCTGTGTCCAAGTCCATATCAGCCGTAGGGCTCCAACTATATATATATATATATATATATACACACACATACATATACACACACACACATACACTGCTCCAAAAAATGAAGGAACACCTTGAAAACATATCAGATCTCAACGTCCAAAAATCTCATGCTGGATATCTATACTGATATGAACTGGGTAATGTGTTAGGAATGAAAGAATGGCACATCATTTGATGGAAATTAAAATTATCCACCTACAGAGGGCTGAATTCAAAGACACCCCGAAAATCAAAGTGAAAAAGTTATGCAGCAAGCTAGTCCATTTTGCTGAAATTTCATTGTAGCAACTCAAAATGGTCCTCAGTAGTTTGTATGGCCCCCAAGTGCTTGTATGCATGCCTGACAAAATCAGGGCATGCTCCTAATGATACCACGGATGGTGTCCTGGGGTATTTCCTGCCAGATCTGGAACAGAGCATCACTGAGCTCCTGAACAGACTGAGGTGCAACCTGGCGGCACCGGATGACCGAAACATAATGTTCCAGAGGTGTTATTTTGGATTTAGGTTAGGTGAGCATGGGGGCCATTCAATGGTATCAATTTCTTCATCCTCCAGGAACTGGCTTTATGCTCTCGCCACATGATGCCGGGCATTGTCGTGCACCAGGAGGAACCCAGGACCCACTGCAACAGTGTAGGGTCTGACAAAGGGTCCAAGGATTTCATCCCGATACCTAAAATGCCAGTCAGGGTGCCATTGTGTAGCCTGTAGAGGTCTGTGCATCCCTCCATGGATATGCCTCCCCAGACCATCACTGACAAACCTGTCATGCTGAACAATGTTACAGGCAGCATAAAGTTCTCTGCAGCTTCTCCAGATCCTTTCACGTCTGTCACATATGCTCAGGGTGAACCTGCTCTCCTCTGTGAAAAGCCTGGGGCATTAGTGGCGGACCTGCCAATTCTGGTGTTCAATGGAAAATGTCAATTGAGCTCCACAGTGTCCGGCAGTGAGCACAGAGCACACTAGAGGACGTCGGGCCCTTAGACCACCCCAATGAAGTCTGTTTCTGATTGTTTGGTCAGAGACATTCAGACCAGTGGCCTGCTGGAGGTTATTTTGTAGGGCTCTGGCAGTGCTCATTATGTTCCTCCTTGCATAAAGGAGCAGATATAGGTCCTGCTGATGGGTTAAGGACCTTCTACAGCTCTGTCCAGCTCTCCTAGAGTAACTGCCTGTCTCCTGGAATCTCCTCCATGCTCTTGAGGCTGTGCTAGGAGACACAGCAAACCTTCTGGCAATGACACATATTGATGTACCATCCTGGAGGAGTTGGACTGCCTGTGCAGTAGTGGCACTGACCCTAGTCAAATGCAAAACTAGTGAAAAACAGTCAGAAAAGATGAGTAGGGAAAAAAATAAATGTCAGACACCTATACCTGAACAAGGTTTGTGTGTTACCAGCACCAAGATAATATCAACATTCTTATTAAGTCTTGCTGGAATAAAAGTGCAACCTCAAAGGTTGGATTTAAATTTGTGTGTTTGTGAAGTAAATTGCACTAACTTATATTTATATAAACATTTTAACACGACTGATCCTGTGAACTTGTTACTCAAAAAACAAAAAGTATGTACATGTGTCTATGATTATTAATTAACCACTTCCTTACTGGGCACGTATACCCCTTCCTGACCAGGTGAAATTTCAGCTTCTGGTACTGTGGCGTTTTAACTGACAATTGCGCGGTCGTGCGACGTGGCTCCCAAACAAAATTGGCGTCCTTTTTTCCCCACAAATAGAGCTTTCATTTGGTGGTATTTGATGATCTCTGCGGTTTTAATTGTTTGCGCTATAAACAAAAAAAGAGTGTCAATTTTGAAAAAAAAAAACAATATTTTTTACTTGTTACTATAATAAATAGCCCATTTAAAAAAAAAATAATAATATTTTTTTTCAGTTTAGGCCGATACGTATTCTACATATTTTTGGTAAAAAAAAAAATCGCGATAAGCGACTGGTTTGCGCAAAAGTTATAACGCTTACAAAATAGGGGACAGAATTATTATTAATTTTTATTATTTTTTTTTTTTTTTACTAGTAATGGCGGCAATCTGCGATTTTTATTGGGACTGCGACGTTATGGCGAACACATCGGACACTTTTGACACATTTTTGGCTCCATTCACATTTATACTGCGATCAGTGCTATAAAAATGCACCGATTACTGTATAAATGTGACTGGCAGTGAAGGGGTTAACACTAGGGGGGCATGGAAGGGGTTAAATGTATTCCCTGGGTGTGTTCTAACTGTGGGGGAGGGGGATGACTGGGGGAGGTGACCGATGCTGTGTCCCTATGTACAAGGGACACAGATCGGTCTCCTCTCTCCCCTGACAGGACATGGATCTCTGTGTTTACACACAGAGATCCATGTCCCTGTCCCTGTAACCGCCGATTGCGAGTGCCTGGCGGACATCGTGGCCGCCAGGCACGCGCATCGGTATCTCAGGAATGCGGCGGGCACACGCGAGCGCCCTCTAGTGGCCTGGAAGAGCGCAGGACGCATATATGCGTCCAGTCAGAGATTTAGAAGCACCTGGCGGCCGCATATATTCGTACGGACGTCAGGTGGTTAATGTGCAAACATCAACAAATAGTGTGCAATAAATACCAATACAGTGTCCTGTGCCAAGCTATAACATATGAATTTCTCAATCCATCAAAAAAAAAAGTGAAATAAATCCAAAAAGATTTAATATATGTTACTGTTACAATCCACAGATTGAATGTGCCCCAAGAAAGCTAAAATAATATATTATATACAAAAAATATATAAAAAATATATATATATATATGTGCTAAGAAAGTCCTTAATATATATTTCTTGCAGTGATGCTCAGCTATATTTCCATCTTCACCGCAAATAGTGCCTACACCGCCACCGGATAAAATGGCCACTCACCAGATGGACCCAGAAATCTGCCTTTCATATGGATAACCACTCCCTCTCTCAGGTTTATCAGCAATCACTCCCAATGCTTTGGCTGTAGTCTCGTTCTATATCCACTCATGTAACATTTAAAAGACTATCATGGTGTAGTACATCAAAGAATTTATTTATGATTAAAACATACATAGTTGGGGGGTGTCCGGACGTGAAGCTGGGAAGACATGCTGATGCTGAGCTCCGTATCCCCGGCAGGAATTAGCCACCATCTACCACTTTTTCTTCCTCTGCTGGGGCCCCAGCCTATTGGTATTGCTCCCTGATGCCCCCTGCTTCGGATCAGGTGGCTGCTGTGGACTTTGAGAGGCTGGTCCCACTCCTGGCCTGTAGCTGCCTCCATGCCTCAGAGGCCGTCCGCCATCTTGGGGCCTACTATTCTCCGGGCCTTCCCTGCACTATACGCCGCGATCCGTGCAGAAGCCGAGCCCCCCCCCGTTCCTTGTGGATCTGCCGTTCCTCCGATGGGGCCATCGGGGCGAATCTCTGGCCGGACGACATCATTGGGGACCCCCTGCGGCTGCACCCCTGAATCCCGCGGCATACAGACCCGGTCACGGACCACCGGGGACAAGGTGAGCTGCTCCTTATTCCCATAACTGATCCCTGGGGTGGCTGTCCTTCCTACCTGGTGGGGTTTTCCTAGCCCCGGCGGGGTGAAGTTCGCCCACCCGGCAGTCGTCTCCCAGGAAAGACCGCGGCTTCGGCCTACTCCTGGAGGAAGGCGGCCATCTTCCTTCCTCATCCTCCGCACGCCCCTCAGAGCCCTCCCGGGTACTCGGCACGCATCAACGCGGCACTCTCTGTCCCCAAGACCACCTGACTGACGGGTCGTGGCCTCGGCCCCACCACAAGGTACGGCGACCATCTTACTGATCTGGAGCCTGGCTGACATCCACCTCTGGCCTAAGTGCACCCCCCCTTTTTTTTGCCCGTTGCTCTGCCTGATCTGCCACACCTTTATATGAACTGTGTGTTAAAGTGCCAGGATAGTGAGAAAACAGTCCCGGGCCTGGGGGGTGGTGGCCATATTGCTCCACCTGCATAGTCTTACAGCGAATCGTCATCTCCACCTGCAGCGCCGATCGCACTAACCGCTCTTCCATGTCACCTGTGGAGGTGTGTGGCTGAGGATGGATGGCTGATGACATTTACTGCTGAGCTTTGTGCTCTCCTGACGACTGCAGGCTGTGCTCCTGATAATTCGCACCCAATCTGCTGATGGCGGCTTCCAGCTCCTCCTCTGCTGACCATACTGATCTGCAACAAGGCACTATCCAACGGTACCTGCTGCGCACGACATCACAGGAATCTCGTACAGGGAAGGACAAACTCCCAACAGGCCGAACTCCGGGCAAAACTAAACCTCCACCTCCGCCTGCAGCGTCTTCCCTATCCGGAGGAGACGGATCAGGTTCACATCTGAATCTCCTGATGGACCCTCCGGATTCACTGTCGGGCCTCACACTGCCCCCTACCACAAGCGTAAACACTGTTCCAGGAGAGATGCCTTTCCCAGCCTTGGGGGGTGCTCCAGGTCCCACGACCTCTGCCCTGCTCTCTGCCTTCCGTGCTGATTTTGATTCCTGGGCCTCTAAGTTAAAAGCTTCTCTCCACATCGAACTGGCTGCCCTTAAACAATGGGTCTCAGCATCGGAGGTCACAGTCTGCAATGGCTACCACCCAGGAAGACCACTGTACAGCATCTACAGCTCACCTCTCCCGTTTGCGACAACACCAGCTCCGAATAGAGGACAGTGAAAACTGAAGCTGCAGGAACAACATCCGGTTGCAGGGTGTCCCGGAGGCAACCTCGGGTGCTGATCTCAAACCCACTATCATCGCTATCCTCAATCAGGTCCTGGGCAGGGAAGTTACATCCCCTATCGAGTTGGACAGAGTGCATAGAGTGGGGGGCATGGGGGGCGATCGCAGAGACCGCCCTCGAGACGTCCTCTGCCGAGTGCACTACTGTACCCTGAAGGAGGCCTGGCGAAGGTACCTTCAGTCTAGATCGGGCGCCTTCCGGTGCAAGAGAACGACGAGCTACATCACCTGAAGACTGATCCGAGCTCTTCCACATGACACCTGCACTGGTTTTCTCTCTTTTTTTTCTTCTCTTCACCAGGAGGGTACAGCTCTTCCCCGGGACTTCAACCAAGTTTGCCCTGAATGTGTTTTGTTTATTTTGTTTTATTTTCTCCCTTTTTACTTGTGTTTTACTCCCATGAACTCCTATTTACCACGTCCCTTAAATGCCACTATTGGCTTGACTGTCTTGTTTGGCTCGAGGACTCTCTCTGGGTCCCCGGCAGGTACAGCTGTGCTTGCTGGGGTTCTGGGGGGCAGATAGAGATGTTAATATTGCCTGTTGGTTGGTGATGGTCCCGCTCGGCTCTGGACCGCCCTGGCCCTCGCCGTGTTTCCGCATTACCCTGACTGCACTGGTATCGCAGCTGCCCTTTGGGTTTTGATACACTGCCTTCTATTGATTTGTCCCTTGTGGGGGGGGGTGCGGTCTGGGCCCGGGCGGGGCAATTGGTTGCTTTCCGGGGGACTGCTCATGTAGTTACTGTGTCTTCTCGGGGCCTTGGGTCTGTGGGTTGGCTTAGGGGTTCCTGGACGCGGTCTTTGGCTTGTCCTGGGGCTCCCGGGGCTTCCTGTATCCCTGTAGCTCGGGTATCATGTGCCCTATCAGTGGCAACTGCTGTGCGTTTACACTATTGTTTGAGCCAAGCTGCGACAACGATCAGGGACAATGCTGCCGTAAATGTAATGACTGGTTTATCTGGTCCCCGCGGGACCATATGGAACTGTATGTGCCTTTATTATGTCCGCAGTTAGTTTTTTCACTGTTCATTTACATGTTCCTGTATATTGCTTAAAGATGCCCAAAAGTACCAATGATATTAGTTATACATTATGTTCTTTAATGACTGGGAAGTTATGCATTGGATGCCATGGTTATTGGGTGTTTTACACTTACGTTATGTATGCCTGCTGAGTTGTCGGGATCACAACTCAGCTGTTCTAACCGTGTTCTCTTTTCCCAAATAGGTTTGGCACGGTCCGTGCCTAGCACGTGATATTTCACGAGGTGCTCCGTTTTCACGGACACCAGTCGTTTTTTTTTTTTGAGCTGCCTTCACAAGGTGCTCTTTCTGATCAATCTCCTCCCCATTTCTCTCCTCTTCATTTCTTCCTCCCCCGCGGTTTTCTGACCCCTATTCCCCTATTCCGGCCTTCCTTTTCCCTCCCCCTCTCCTTCGTCTTTGTCACTCCATCATGGCCCAAACAGTGATTTCTCACCCCAGGCTACAATTCTGTTCGTATAATGTTAATGGCCTTAATGTTGCCTCCAAAAGAGGTCAAATCCTTTATCACATGCACAAACGCCAAGTCAATGTGCTTCTTCTCCAAGAGACGCATTTTCACTCCGCCTCCACCCCTTCCTGTTCCAACAGATATTTCAATAAGTGGTTCCATAGCACCAACCCAGCTCAGAAGGCCAGGGGAGTGTCTGTTGCCTTTCATAAAACACTCCCTATAGAAGTGCTGGATCAGCTCTCTGACCCTCATGGAAGGTATATTTTTGTGAAATTCCTGCTATGGGGTACAAAATTCACGGTAGCCAACATATATCTTCCCAACGTCAATCAAGTACCGTCTGCACTGACGTACTTGAAGACTCTGTCAGGATTCATGGAGGGTAAGCTCATCTTGGGCGGTGATTTTAACACCCCTCTAGAGCCGCTTTTAGATTCCTCCACCTCACGATCATGTGTCTCATTCCCTAAACTGAGAGCACTGAAGCGAGCATTCTACAAGCTGCGTCTTGTAGACGTGTGGAGGGTATTGCACCCCACGTCCCGTGACTATACCCACTTCTCTCTAATGAGTGACCATAGCTGCCTGGACTGGTCTCCTGAATGCAACATAGACCCAATGGTCTGGTCTGACCACTCCCCTATCCACCTGACGTTTTCGCTCCCCTCCACTCCAATTAGGGAGTGCACGTGGCGCTTGAATGATTCGTTGCTTACAAAAGTGTACACGGACGGTATCTGACACAATCTCTAACTTTCTTGTTGACCACGCTTCGGATACGACTGCGATGCCCTTTCAATGGGAGGCGCTCAAGGCAGTTTTACGTGGAACCTTTATCCAAATGGGTGCGCGCCTGAAAAAGGAGCGCTCGGCCGCCATAGAGACAGCAATTCGAACACTAAGGCCCTGTACACACGAGGAGACATGTCCAATGAAAACGGTCCGCGGACCGTTTTCATTGAACATGTCTCCTGGGATATTTTGGTCTGATGTGTGTACACACCATCAGACCGAAATCCCAGCGGACAGAGAACGCGGTGACGTGACGGTGATGTGGCGGTGACGCGGCGACGTGCGCAAACCAGGAAGTTCAATGCTTCCACGCATGCGTCGAATCAATTCGACCCAGTTGCGCGATTTCGGTCCGCTGGTTAGCATGCTTAGAAACTTTTGTCCGCTGGAAACCTGTCCGCTAGGCCGTACACACGATCGGACATGTCCGCGGAAACTGGTCTGCGGACCAGTTTCAGCGGACATGTCTCCTCGTGTGTAGGCGGCCTAAGAGACCTGGAAGTTGCACACAAACGATCCCCAACAGTGTCAACACAGTCGGATGTTTCTAAGGTGCGATCACAACTCAGAGAACTTTATGAGACCTCAGCACGCTCGTACGCATATAAGCTCGCTTTCCATCAATATACGTTTCAGGATAAATGTGGTAGATCGCTGGCTCGCTCTCTACATCCCAAAATGTCTTCCACTTTTGTGCCCCATATCCGAGGGGCGCGGGGAGAGTTGATCTCCTCACTGACTAAGATGGCTGAAGAATTCAGGGACTTCTACCAATCCTTGTATAATATCCCTGCGACTCGATCGACAGGTTCCCCTTGTATCGGGGTAGAGGACCAATTGTCCTATGTCTCGGAAACCGTGCTTCCCACACTAGATGCTGACTCCGTTGCTGATCTAGAGACCCCTATCACAGAAGATGAAGTTGCCAAAGCCATAGCGGGTACGCTGTGTGGAAAGAGCCCGGGCCCAGATGGCTTCACGCCCAAGTTTTATAAACTATTTACTGCCCTTCTCACACCCTGTCTCACTAAGGTGTTTAACTCTTTGACAGGGGGCTCACTATTCCCTCCACAAGCACTTGAGGCCCACATAACCCTCATCCCAAAGCCGGGCAAGGACCCTACTCTTTGCTCTAACTACAGGCCGATATCTTTGATTGGTGTGGATCTGAAAGTTGTTGCTAAAATACTGGCAAATAGATTACAACCACTGTTGCCAGGGATAATACACTTAGATCAGGTAGGCTTTGTGAGTGGCCGTGAGGCTAGGGATAATACCCTGAAGACCCTTCTTTTAACTGAGTATGCCCGATCTCACAATATCCCATTATGCCTCTTAACAGTCGATGCGGAAAAGGCATTTGACCGAGTAGACTGGCAGTTCCTTCGACTATCCCTGCAAAAAATTGGCTTGGGACCTAATATGATGGCTAGAATAATGTTCCTGTACTCTTCTCCATCTGCTAGGGTTAGATTGAATGGTTCGCTATCTCCGGCCATCTCTATTTCTAACAGGACGTGCCAGGGATGCCCACTATCCCCCCTCCTCTATATTCTTACTATGGAACATCTGGCCATTGCTATACGTAACAATCCCTCGATCCAAGGTATAACAATCAGGCCCACCCATACCAAACTCGCCCTTTTTGCAGATGATCTGCTCCTGTTCGTGACACACCCACACACGTCTTTGCCCTCAGTATTGCAGAAGTTTCGAAAATTTGGAGTAGTTAGCAACTTCAAAGTGAATTACGATAAATCGGAAATCCTTAAAGCGGATGGCCCATTAAAAAAATATATTAAAAGCCAGCAGCTACAAATACTGCAGCTGCTGACTTTTAATATTAGGACACTTACCTGTCCTGGAGTCCAGCGGCGTCCGCAGCAGAGGACAAGCATTTGCTCGTCTCTCTGCTGCTCCCCCCTCCATCCACGGTGAGGGAACCAGGAAGTGAAGCGCTGAGAGTTCCTAGCACACAACGAGACTGCGGGCCAGAAGTGGGTGCAAATACCTGTCTTTAGACAGGTATCTGCACCCCCCTGCCCCCTGAAAGGTGTCAAATGTGACACCGGAGGGGGGGGGGTTCCAATCAGCAGAACTACACTTTAGGGTGGAGATCCGCTTTAACGTATCTTTATTCAAGTCGGATCTACGTAGAATATCGACCACTTTCTCCTTCAAAACCGGCTCTACCTCCATCAGGTATCTTGGAATTCAGATTCCGGCAGATACATCCCAACTCTTCTCCCTGAACTTTACCCCCCTGCTTCTTAGGACCCAAGCTGATTTAACCACCTATGCGTCTAAACGGCTCTCATGGCTAGGTAGAGTGAATGCCATGAAAATGGATGTTCTCCCTAGGTTCCTGTATTTGTTTCAAACTATGCCTATTCGTATCCCTAATTCGTCCTTCAAGAAACTACGCCGGATGTTCTCCAAGTTTATTTGGAATGCTGCCCGTCCCAGAATACGATACGAAACATTATCTCTTCCAAAGGCTAGAGGGGGAGCTGGAGCCCCAGATGCCTCCTTATACCATAAGGCAGCGGTGCTCATTTGTATATTGGATTGGTTCCATCACTCTTCAACCAAGCTCTGGGTTTAGCTGGAAAGCCACATGAACCCAGTTGAACTCACCGCTCTCCCATGGACCTTGCCCACGGTTCGGGGGAGTTCGGGCCCTCTCAGCGACCTTACCCTTCAGATCTGGGATCACTTGCGGTCCAGAGGGGGCCTGTTGAACCACATGGGGCCTTTGACTCCCTTCTTTGGGACCCCAGCCTTTCCACCAGCTCTGTCGGTAACAATATTTGGATCGTGGCGTAAGGAGGATCATAGGAGACTTGCCCAGGTCCTTCGAGCAGACCCCACTCTAAGAGCTGATACCCCTGCCGACCCGACACCCCATGCAGTGGCTTCACAGGCAACAGACCACTTCATACATCCGAATCTTCCCATCCATTCCAGACATCCTTGCTGAACCAACGGGATTTGAGGCGCTGCTTCTGCAGGCAGACCCTCCAACACATGTGATATCTCAACTCTACTCCCTGCTGCTCAATAATCTCCTCTCCTGATCCCCCGCCATTCATGGTGGCCTGGGAGACGGACGTGCATCATCCTATCTCCCCTATTGACTTGCAGAAGTGTTTTACCCTGACACACAAACTATCCTTGGCCACTAAGACCCAGGAGAAGGGGTTCAAGCTGCTAACGAGATGGTACAGATGCCCAACAATTATCAAACATTTCAACCCTGCAGTGTCAGATACCTGCTGGCGGTGTCTGAGATCCAGGGGGGGAACCATGCTCCACATCTGGTGGGAATGTCCTCCTATCCGGGGATTTTGGCAGCGGATTTTCAAACTATACTGCAAACTGATGGCGACTTCTATCCACCCTTCCCCTTAGGTGGCTCTCTTATCTATACTCCCTGGCTCGTTCGAGTCCATTAAAAATGATGTGTTGCGACACTTTCTGGCGTTGGCCAGGGTGGTGATCCCCCGTCATTGGAGATTGGCGGCTACACCTTCCCTGGGGGACTGGACTGTTGAGGTGGACCGCATAAGGGACCTTGAACATCTGTTGGCGGAAGAGTGTGATAAAAGCGAACAATTTTCTCTCACCTGGAATTCATGGTCTGTGTTTCGATACTCTTCTGAGTTTATTTCCTAGGCTGAAAGTGGCCTGGATGATGTCGCCCTGGTACCATGATGGAGTAATGCTTTCCCCCCAATTCTTGCCCCGTTATCTCTCCCCCTTTTGTCTGCCTCTGCTTCTTTTCCTTCTCTCATTGTCTTATTACATCCTTAGGAATCCATTAGCCCACATACCATGGGCCAGATTCAGGTAGATGAGAGTATCTTTCCTCTGGAGTAACGCTTCTCATTTACGTTACTCTGAAGACCCTTTCAGCGCAAGTCCTGTAATTCACATAGCAGTTGCGCGTAAACTTGCGCCAGAGTAACGATAATGCGCTGGCGTAACCCGACGCAAGTGGAAGTGGGTGTGATCATATGTAAATGATGGGCGGAGCCCGGCGCAGAGGCTTACGTTCAGCGCATCATCCACGGAGCATGCGCAGTGAGTGCGGCTCCACTCGCCCCCTTGTGCGCATGCTCACAACTTCCGTCGGCACCACTTCCTGGGAAACGTCAGCGCAATGCGTTCCGCTGGGCGCTTAAAAGCGCTGGCGGAAACGCCATTCCGGCGCAAAAGTAGTTCCGTTTCCCCCCACCCCAGGGAAGATACTTTTGCTCTGTGATGGCTGCTCCCGCTACCCCCAGAGAGAGGAGGAACCTCAACTTTAATACCCAGGAGGTCTCTGTCATTATCTCGGCTATGGAGACGGAGAATGAATTTCTCCATGGCAAAAAAAGCCGGAAGACCAGCCGGGAGAGGAAGCAGGGCATCCTGGAGTCGATTGCTGCCAGGGTCAATGTCCTGGGCTACTCCACCCGGACTGCTGGGGACATACAAAAGAAAATAAATGACCTGCGGCGCAAGGTGAGGGACAAGGTGGCCTCCATCAGGAGGTATGAGAGGGGCACAGGTGGTGGTCCCCCATGTCCTGTCACCCTGACCGCAGAGGAGGAGGTGGTCGCTCGGTGCCTGGAGAGGGAGCAGGTGGAGGGGGTCGCAGGCTATGACTCCGTGGAGGAAGGCACAAGGACAGGTAAGTGTTTTATAATCCCCTATTTGTTGTTTTGCATTTGGGGGGGGGGGGACATGTGCCAAGTGTGTGGGACCACCAACATGTGTCTGCTTTGTGTCATCCACAGATGACGGAGCTGGGCCATCATCTGTCAGCGTGCATTCCACCCCATCCCCCCCACGCCATCGTGTGCCCGAGCCACTGGGTGGTGAAGAGGTTGTGGAGGAGGAGAGTGGCCACACCACACCTGCCGAGGTGGTTGTGGAAGATCCTGCTGTGGCAGAGCAGGACTTTTCTTTGGTTTTGTCTGTCTCCTCCCCTTCTCCTGGCCCGTCTGTCGTCCCCTCCCCCATCCTTGGAAGCCCCTCAAGGGCGACTCCTTCCACCCGAGGACATACATCTTCTGGCCCCAGGAAGGCGACCCAGAAGACCAGGGGGGTGTCTGATGGTGTCCAGGACCAGTTGGCAAGGGATCACGCCAGACAGACAGAACAAATGGGGGCCATAGCGGACCACTTGCAGAAAGTGTCGGACAGCCTGGGCTCCGTTGCCAACCTCAGCAACGCAGTGCAGGATGTCAGCTCTAATTGCGCTGCAGTGGTCACCACTTTGGGGGAGGTGCAGGGGGATATCCAGCACCTCACTGCAGCCGTCCAGGCCAACACTGCTGCCATCCATGGGAACAGTGCTGCCATCCGGGAGCAGGGGAGGCTGAGTCGGCGGGCCCAGCATTACCAGATGACCCGTCAGCTCCGGATGCAGGCCCAGACCAACAGTTATCTTGGACGGATAGCCAGGGCCTTGGAGGGCACGCAGGCCACACCTGCCAGGAGTGGCCCACCTGGGGATCAGCCACCTCCAGATGCCCCCCCACCCCCACCCACTCCATCCAGGCAGCTGCGGAGCCAGAGAGGGGCCCCCAGAAGAAGCCCCCGGCATCCCCGATGAGGCCTTTTTTTTTGTGGCTGGTTTTATATTATTATTTTTCACATACTCAGGTCATGAGTTTATTTTTTATTTTTCTCAGGTTATGAGATTATTTTTCTTTTATTGATCAGGATATGATCTTTCTAATTTATTTTTGTACTGCACACGGTCAGGAGTGCAGGGGACAGTGTGAATGGTGTGTGAATGTGAGAGGGTGGCACTCCTGAAAGTAAGGGGTGTCACCCTCGGCCGTGGTGGTGAAGTGAACCCCACGGCTGAATGAATGATGTGTGAAAGGTGTGTGAATGGACAGTGACATCATTGGGGCCTTGACGCTGGCGTTACTGCTCCCAACTCCTACATGCTGGACTTGGGCTAATCCAATGCGATGTGCATGTGGTGTGTGTGATCTAGGGACATCAGTGGTGTACATGCGTGCATTGTCTGTGTGATTAATGTTTTGGTTTAGTGTCCAAAGATGCCTACGGCGAGGACCCTCCTGACTGCTCTTCCATCAGCAGACTGGGTGTCCTCTGGCAGGGGGGGACTGTGTGGGTCGGGGGTCAGGTCATCACGTATGTCAATATGCAGGCCTTTTTTCATAGCAAAGTTATGTAGTATGCAACATGCACCGATGATCTGACACACAAAGGTAGGGGAATACAATAGGGCCCCCCCAGACTTATCCAGGCAGCGGAAACGGGACTTCAGGAGCCCAAATGTTTGCTCCACCACTGCACGGGTTTTGATGTGTGCTTCATTGTATTTTCTCTCTCCTCTGGTTTGGGGGTTCCGGAAAGGAGTCATTAGATGGGGTCCCAGTGCATATGCAGAGTCACCTGTAAGGGAAAAGACAGGAGAATGTTAGTCATGCATGTGCGATTTCTGTTGTGCATGACGGGAGGGGATAGTCATGCCTGACTCCCATGTCACTCACCAACCAGCCAGCTGTCCCCATACATGTTCTGGTTAAATTCTGCTGGGATGGGACTCTGACGGTATATGAAACTGTCATGGCTGGACCCGGGGTGTTTGGCACGGACGTGCCATATGAGGCGTTGGGCATCGGCTATCACCTGTACGTTGATGGAATGCCAATGCTTCCGATTGCGGTATATGTGCTCTGTGGCACTGGGGGGCTGTAGGGCCACATGTGTGCAATCAATGGCCCCCACAGTGCGTGGGAATCTGGCAATGTTGTAGAAATCTGTCATTGCCTTCAGCCGCAGCTCCTCAGTGGTGGGTCTGATGAACTGGTTGGACATGCGTCTGAGGATTGCAGGGACAACCTGGTGCACACATCTGCTCACAGAGGACTGTGACATCCCAGCCACCACTCCACTTGTACGCTGGAATGATCCACTTGCAAGGAAATGGAGTGTTGCCAGGACCTTCACCAGTGGCTGCACTGCTTGTGATCGGTGTGTTGGGCTGGTGATGTCATCCTGCAGGGTTGTGGTTAGTTCAAGTATTGCAACAGGGCTGAATCTGAAGAGGCGATACACCTCCTCATCCCCCATGCCAAAGAGGTTCATACGAGTGCGGTATATCCTCTCACGTGGCCGCCTTCTTGGTTCCAGGGGACCCATCAGTAGTTCTAGGACCACGAGTGCCCCTGGCATGTTGGCACACAGAGGTGTTGTCCTTGCAAGTGGGGGTGCTCAGCTAGCTCCTATCGTCGGTAACGCTGCTGTAGCTGCTCTCCTGCTGACCTGTGACCGTCTGGAGTAAAGATAAAGCAGCCTTTTGTAGAAATAACTTTGCGCCGGACGGATCAGATACGCGCGGCGCATGTAGCCAGCGTATGGTGCTAATCCGTTCGTGAATTGGGAAAAATCCCTCATTTGCATATTTGCAGGGGAAATCAATAGGCGCGACTGATGCGCCCAGCGAAATTAAGCGCTGACGATACTCTGGCGTCGGAACGTTCCGCCGGTCGCAAATGACCCATTACTGGGCGCATCTAGTTTGGTGGGTACGGGCACATAGAAACGACGGCGCATCATCACAGTTACGCGGCGCATATCGAAATACTCCAGCGCAAGTGTTCCTGAATCTGGCCCCATGTCTTTGACCCGCCGAATGTTACTGATTCTGTCATGAACGTGGTCGACCACCAGGTGGCGCTAGCGGCACTACGGCGCGCACGGGGGCGCCGGGAGCGCGAATTCGCGGCAAATCGGCGCGCACGTGCACGCGCAATCGTGGGAGCGGCGCACGGGCACGTGCTGACGCCATTCTGGCGCCAGTCCAGGCTATTTAATGGGGCTCATCCTACAGCCTCTTGCTGCCCGATCGTTAGAGTTCCTGTTGCCCACCTGAGACCTGTTACCTGTTGACGTCTGTTCCCGTGATCCCGGCTCATCTCTGACCCCTCTGATCTCTGCCTGCCCTGACCTCCGGCCTGTCTGACGCTGCCTCTGCCTTACCCTTTAACTGATTGTTGCCCGCCTGCTGCCGACCCGGCCTGGACTATGACTCCGCTATTGCTCTATCCACGAACCTGATCGGTCTGACTGAATCCGACCCGGCCTGCCTGACCCTACCTGCATCCGTACTACAGTACACCTCCCTCCTGCCAACGGCTCCAGTCATCCGCACTAGCTCCTGTTATCTGTCAGCACCAGAACTACAGCACACCTTCCTCTGGCTAACTACTCCAGCGATCAGCGCCCAGCACTACTCAGGCTACCTGCTGATCCTGGTCACCTGTATCCAGCTCCCGCTGTCTACGGACCTGCTGTTCCAGCTCCTCTGACATCTTCCTGAGACTACAGGAGACCTCCGCAGTTCCTGCACAGCATCCCCGCCAGGCGCTAGTGCGACTCTGAACTCCAGCGCTTCCTGTCCACACTACCAGGGGTTCCGGAGTCAGAGGAGCAAGAGTGGCCACTCCCGCACGTCAGGCTCTGCTCTGTACCAGGTACGTGACAGTATCGGGCAGCCATGTCTGAGCCTGCGCAGGGAGTGGACCCTATGACAGAACTTTGTCGCCATTTGGACGGCTTAACCCAAGCAGTCAGGGCCCTACAGGAAGGCTATACCCGACTTGAGGACCGCGTCCAGGCCTTGTCCGCACCATCCGCTTCTTCTGCTTCGGGCACTTCCACTGCGCCTTCCGTCATCATGCTGCCACCAGAGCCCAAAGTGCCCATGCCGGAGAGATTTTTGGGGGAACGAAGCAAGTATAGAGCCTTCCGGAATGCCTGTGAACTCTATTTTGCACTTCAGCCGAGGACTTTTTCATTAGAAGCCACCAAGGTTGGTTTTGTTATTTCTCTGCTATCTGGTGAACCGCAGGCGTGGGCCCACCGTCTCTTGGAGCAAAAAGACTTATGCCTCGATCGAATGGAGACGTTCTTTCAGGCCATGTCCTTGCTGTATGAGGACCCCCACCAGGCCGCTACCGCAGAGGCCGCCTTGCACGCCCTCCAGCAAGGTCGCCGACCCGCGGAAGACTATGTATCCGAGTTTAGAAGGTGGAGTGCGGACACTAACTGGAATGACGCGGCTCTCTGTTACCAGTTCCGTTTGGGCCTATCAGAAACACTTAAAGACGAGCTGGCTCGAGTGGGGGTCCCCGGAACTCTGAAAGACCTCATTAACCTGACTATTCAGATCGATCAGCGCTTAAGAGAGCGCAGGACTGAACGTGCCACGGGTCCGACCCGTCCGACATGGATGCTACCGCGGGTACCCACCTTTCCTAACCCGACTTCTCCGGCTCCGATCACCACCGATAGAGACATTCCAGAACCCATGCAGCTGGGCCTGATCCGCCCTTCCCTCACATCTGAGGAACGACTCCGTCGCCAAATTAACAACCTGTGTTTTTACTGCGGAGAGCCCGGCCACTATGTGAGGACCTGCCCAGCAAAGTCCCGTAAGTCCACTTCCATGTCTTCTGTCCACAAACCTGTTGTCCTCAACAACCCCACTCATCTGGATGTTCCTGTCTTATTGCAGCTTCCAGGAGGGGCCATCCGGACCAGCGCCATACTTGATTCTGGGGCGTGCAGCTGCTTTCTGGACTCTTCCTTTGCCACCCTACACCAAATTCCGTTGCGCCCAAGGGCCATTGGACTGTCTGTGCACCTGGCTGATGGGTCAGTTCTAAAATCTGGCCCAGTTACCCAAGAAACCTTGCCTATTGCCACCACTATCTCGGACATTCATCGAGAGTTTCTGTGCCTGGACGTTATTGAGTCTCCTTTATTCCCTATAATTCTGGGCATACCCTGGCTCCGGGCCCATAACCCTCAAATAAACTGGATTACCGGTGAAATCCGTTTCAGTTCTGTCTACTGCCAAGAGCACTGTCTGCAGGTAACCTCTTGTCCTCCTTCTTTGCTTTCCATGGACGCCGACATTGAGACCCGCCAATCCGTTCCTGAAGTTTACCATGAATTCCTGGACGTCTTTAGCAAGAAAGGGGCTGACACCCTTCCCCCGCACCGGCCCTATGACTGCCCGATCGAGCTTCTTCCTGGGGCTGAAATCCCTTTCGGCAGGATTTTTCCCTTGACAGAGCTGGAGCTGGAAAATCTGAAAACCTATCTCGACGACAACCTCAGGAAGGGGTTTATCCGTCCCTCCACCTCACCAGCAGGAGCAGGAATTTTCTTCGTCGAGAAGAAAGACCATACTCTCCGCCCCTGCGTGGATTACCGCAAACTTAACAAGGTGACGATCAAGAATCGGTATCCCCTTCCCTTGGTGCCGGAACTATTTCAGAGACTTGGAACAGCAGTCATCTTCACGAAACTTGACCTGCGGGGGGCCTACAACCTGGTGCGCATCAGGGACGGCGATGAGTGGAAAACTGCCTTCCGCACCCGCTTTGGCCACTTCGAGTACCTGGTGATGCCATTCGGGCTCTGTAACGCCCCTGCCACATTCCAGCACTTCGTGAATGACATCTTTAAAGACTACCTTGACCTGTTTGTTGTTGTGTATCTCGATGATATCCTCATCTTTTCCCCCTCTATCGACAGGCATCGGGAGCACGTTAAGAACGTACTCAAGCGCCTCCGAATTCACGGACTATACGCCAAGCCTGAAAAATGTGAATTCGAACGTGAAAGCATACAATTTCTGGGACTTATTATTTCCGTAAATGGTATCGAGATGGACCCACAAAAGGTCGCGGCAATCCTTGATTGGCCTGCTCCCACAGACAAGAAGGGTGTGCAACGGTTCATCGGGTTTGCAAACTTCTATAGGAAGTTCATCAAGGGATTCTCCAACATTATCTCTCCCATAACCAGCCTGACCAAACAAACGGTCCGTTTCCATTGGTCCCCTGAAGCCCAAGTAGCCTTCGAAACCCTAAAGAAGCTGTTCACATTGGCACCTGTCCTTAACCACTTAGCAACCACCTGCCGAAAAATAACGGCGGCAAGGTGGTTGCTTAACTCTGGGATCACGTTATATAACGTGATTCCAGAGTCGCGCTCCCGCGCGCCCCCTGGGGCGCGCACACGGGAATGTCCGTGACCGCCGGGTCCAGAGGACCCGGCGGGTCACGGATCACGGTAAATCGCCGCTGATAGCGGCGGTTTACCACGTGATCGCGCCGTCCAATGACGGCGCGATCAGATGTAAACAGACCGGCGTCATTTGATGACGCCGGTTCCTCCCTCCTCTCTCTGTACCGATCAGTACAGTGTGAGAGGAGAGGGGAGGGAGCGGATGGCAGCGCCAGTGCTGCGGGCTGGATCTGTGACAAATGTAGTCACAGATCCATCCATCCATCCCTCCCTGCTCAGCCATCCCTGCTGCACATACTCTGCACTCTGGGGGGGGCAACACTCTGGGGGGGGCAACACTCTGGGGGGGCAATACTCTGGGCATACTCTGCAATACTCTGGGCATACTCTGCAATACTCTGGGCATACTCTGCAATACTCTGGGCATACTCTGCAATACTCTGGGCATACTCCGCAATACTCTGGGCATACTCCGCAATACTCTGGGCATACTCTGCAATACTCTGGGCATACTCCGCAATACTCTGGGCATACTCCGCAATACTCTGGGCATACAGCGCCCCTGTCCCCATGAGCTCGCATGCAGAAGCGAACGCATACGCAAGTCCCGCCCACATATGAAAACGGTGTTCAAACCACACATGTGAGGTATCGCTGCGAACGTTAGAGCGAGAGCAATAATTTTGGCCCTAGACCTCTTCTCCAACTAAAATGATGTAACCAGTAAAAATATTTAAAGCGTCACCTATGGGGATTTTTAAGTCGCAAAGTTTGGCGCCATTCCACGAGCGTGTGCAATATTGAAGGGTGACATGTTGGGTATCTATTTACTCGGCGTAACTTCATCTTTCATATTATGCAAAAACATTGGGCTAACTTTAATGTTTTTTTTTTTTTTAAAAGCACAAAACTGTTTTATTTCCAAAAAAAATGTGTTCGAAAAATTGCTGTGCAAATACCATGCGCGATAAAAAGTTGCAACAACCGCCATTGTATTCTCTAGGGTCTTTGCTAAAAAAGCATATATAATGTTTTGGGGTTCTATGTAATTTTCTAGCAAATAAGTGTTGATTTTTACATGTAGGAGAGAAATGTCAGAATTGGTCTGGGTGCTCCAGAACGCCTGATGGCGTTCCCTGCATGTTGGGACTCTGTATGTGGCCACGCTGTGTAAAAGTCCCACACATGGGGTATCGCCATACTTGGGAGGAATAGCAGAATGTGTTTTGGGGTGTAATTTGTGGTATGCATATGCTGTGTGTGAGAAATAACCCGCTAATATGAAAATGTTGTGGAAAGAAAATAAAAATGAAAAAAATCTTGATTTTGCAAAGAATTGTGGGAAAAATTACAACTTCAAAAAACTCACAATGCCTCTTTCTAAATACCTTGGAATGTCTTCTTTCCAAAAAGGGGTCATTTGGGGGGTATTTGTACTTTTCTGGCATGTTAGGGTCTCAAGAAATGAGAGAGGATGTCAGTACATCAGATGTGATCAAATTGATCAATTTTCAGTAATTGGTACCATAGCTTTTAGACCCTATAACTTTCACCCAGACTAAATAATATCTACATTTTTTTTGTTTTGTTACCAAAGATATGTAGCAGTATACATTTTAGGCCAAGTTTATGAAGAAAAATTACTTTTTTGCAAAATGTTATAATAGAAATGAAGAAAAATTCATTTTTTTACAAAATTTTCGTTCTTTTTTCATTTATAGTGAAAAAAATGAAAACCGCAGAGGTGATAAAATACCACCAAAAGAAAGCTCTATTTGTGGGAAAAAAAGGACAAAAATTTCATTTGGTTATAGTGTTGTATGACTGAGTTATTGTCATTCAAAATGTGAGAGCACCGAAAGCTGAAAATTGGTCTGGTTATTAAGTGGGTTTAAGTGCCCAGTAGTCAAGTGGTTAAACACCCTGATGCCAGTCTGCCCTACATCCTGGAGGTGGATGCCTCAGAGACGGCGGTGGGAGCCGTTCTCTCCCAGAGACAGGGGCCGAAGGCCCTTCTGCATCCGGTCGCTTTTTTTTCTCGTAAATTATCTGACGCCGAAAAGAACTATGATGTGGGGGACCGAGAACTTTTAGCGATCAAGGCCGCACTGGAAGAATGGCGGTACCTATTGGAGGGTGCAGCTCATCCGATCCTGGTCTACACGGACCATAAAAACCTAGAATACTTGAAAATAGCTAAGAGACTAAAGCCACGGCAGGCCAGATGGGCGCTTTTCTTTACTAGGTTCACCTTCCACATAACGTACAGGCCGGGGTCGAAGAACACCAAACCCGATGCCCTTTCGCGGATGTTCTGCGATTCCGAAACCCCCGCCCCCCCGGACACTATTCTATCCGCTGGGAATTTTCTGCTGCTACAAGACGACCTATTGGCTCGGATCAAGCAAGCCTCTGCAGGAATTTCCTCCCCTTCTGATACAAAGTTGCAGGCTAGGGACGGTCTGTTGTGGCATGGGAACAAGATCTTTGTGCCAGAAGACTTGCGGGTCGTTGTCCTGAGCCTCTGCCATGATCACGCACTGGCTGGTCATTTTGGGGCACAGAAAACCTCGGAACTTCTACAGCGCACGTTCTGGTGGCCCCAACTTGTGAAAGATTGTAGAAGTTACGTGGAGTCGTGCACCACGTGCATCCGAAATAAAGGGAGCAAATCCAGAGCTTGGGGATTAAGACCTTTGCCTGTACCAGAGAGACCTTGGCAAATGATCTCCATGGATTTTATCGTTGAGCTGCCACCCTCTGAGGGTTTCACGACCATCTTTGTAACGGTGGATAGACTGTCTAAGATGGCACACTTTCTGCCCATGAAGGGTACACCCCCTGCCCCAGAAACTGCCAAAATCTTCATTAAAGAAGTCGTGCGACTTCACGGCATCCCCGCAAACATCGTTTCTGACCGCGGGGTGCAATTTACCTCCAGGTTCTGGAAAGCGCTCTGCAAATCTCTCAAGATTGAGCTGTCCTTCTCATCCGCCTATCACCCTCAGTCAAATGGCCAGACCGAGAGAACAAATCAGACATTGGAGCAATACCTACGCTGTTTTTCTTCGTTCTCTCAGGAAGATTGGGCCTCTCTATTACCACTGGCCGAGTTTGCATATAACAATTCAGTCCATTCTGCCACCAAGCAATCTCCTTTTTATGCAAACTACGGCTACCACCCGCTATTTCTGCCTAACTGTGCCCCGGAGTGTACGGTGCCCGCTGTACAAGAGACACTGGACTTCTTTAGCGCTAACAACAAGCTACTGCAAGAAACCATGGCAAGGACTCAGGAGCATAATAAAGAAGTGTTTGATAAGAAGCGGAGGGGTGAACTTGATCTGGAACCCGGAGACCTGGTGTGGTTGTCTACCGTCAACTTAAAACTTGCCTGCCCATCTAAGAAATTGGGGCCTAAGTTTATGGGGCCCTTCCCGATCAAGAGGAGGATTAATAGTGTGGCCTATGAACTTGAACTGCCAGACTCACTCCGTGTTCACCCAGTCTTTCATGTCACCCTCCTTAAACCCGATGTCACTAACCCCTTCCCGGGGCGAAGCACTGACCCGCCCGAACCAGTCTTAGTGAACGGTGAAGAGGAATTTGAAGTGGAGTCTATTGTAGATTGCAGAAGGAGGCACAATCAGGTCCAGTTCTTGGTGAAATGGAAGGGCTACGGCCCTGAAGAAAATTTGTGGGAACCCGAGCGCAACATCCACGCTAAGAGACTGATTCGGTCCTTCAAGGACGCTCACCCACTTAAGATGGCTCGGTTGGGCATCCGGAGGCTGCTCGTTGGAGGGGGGCAATGTCATGAACGTGGTCGACCACCAGGTGGCGGTAGCGGCACTACGGCGCGCACGCGCACGTGCAATCGCGGGAGCGGCGCGCGGGCACGTGCTGACGAAATTCTGGCGCCAGTCCAGGCTATTTAATGGGGCTCATCCTACAGCCTCTTGCTGCCTGATCGTTAGCGTTCCTGTTGCCCACCTGAGACCTGTTACCTGTTGACGTCTGTTCCCGTGATCCCGGCTCATCTCTGACCCCTCTGATCTCCGCCTGCCCTGACCTCCGGCCTGTCTGACGCTGCCTCTGCCTTACCCTTTAACTGATTGTTGCCCGCCTGCTGCCGACCCGGCCTGGACTACGACTCCGCTATTGCTCTATCCACGAACCTGATCGGTCTGACTAAATCCGACCCGGCCTGCCTGACCCTACCTGCATCCGTACTACAGTACACCTCCCTCCTGCCAACGGCTCCAGTCATCCGCACTAGCTCCTGTTATCTGTCAGCACCAGAACTACAGCACACCTTCCTCTGGCTAACTACTCCAGCGATCAGCGCCCAGCACTACAGAACACCTCCCTCCTGCCGCCTGTTCCAGCCAGCTGCACCAAGCGCCTGAACTCAGTCTACCTGCTGATCCTGGTCACCTGTATCCAGCTCCCGCTGTCTACGGACCTGCTGTTCCAGCTCCTCTGACATCTTCCTGAGACTACAGGAGACCTCCGCAGTTCCTGCACAGCATCCCCGCCAGGCGCTAGTGCGACTCTGAACTCCAGCGCTTCCTGTCCACACTACCAGGGGTTCCGGATTTAGAGGAGCAAGAGTGGCCACTCCCGCACGTCAGGCTCTGCTCTGTACCAGGTACGTGACAGATTCGCTATCTGACCCCATATGTCATTTTTTCCATACAGATAAATATCCACCCCCATTTCCTGCACCGTATGCGGGGCAGCACTGCTCCCTTAAGTATAGTTGATAGCTACAATAACTAGATCTTCCTTCTTTTTTTTTTAGTCTACAGGGATTGCTATTCCTCGTATTCATGCTTTTACTCTTATTTCTATGTAACATAGACATGTTTATGTTCTGTCATGCACGATGCCTGTTGTTGATATATTTGATTTCGCTGTTTGTAATGTTTGAGACAATATTTGTCTTTCTGCTTCTTTTTTCTTTACTAAAATAAGATTGAATTAAAACATACATAGTTATTCCACTCACATGTAAAAGTGCCTGGGAGCCGGCACTGAGCTAATCCAGCTGTAAATAGGAGTATACAAATATGCAAATTTTTACTGGTCCGCAAGTGTGATGCCTCACTTTGTCGCCTGCGTTCCCAGCCTCGTTATACTCAGACTGGACATGACGAGCTGGCAATGGTCCTGCAGCCTCCGTGTATTTCGCAACTTAATGCATCATCAGGAAGCTGCCTCATTGGTGCTTATCAGTCTTTTTATACCTCCCTGTGCTACTTGTTATCCTATCATCTGCTTCGTACAACAGTAAGCACCACATCCGCCATCCGACTACTGGTAATTCCCTGACTACTGGAACTTCCGGCCGGAAGTCCAAACTCCATTTTACCGGAAGTGAACTAGCCGCCATTTTAGTTACTACCTATTATTCACTGCCGCTGGTGCGAACCTGCTGGCAACATTTTATTTTTTATTTTTTACATTTTGCATAGCTCCCCCTCCCCCTCTTTAGTTCCATTGGTTTTATATTCACATTATACTTAGAAGGCTGCACTCCCCATTCCTGGAAGTAATACAACCTCTATTTTAACAACTGGTGGGTGTGTATTGCCCCAAGTGCAAACCTACTGGCAACCCCCCATTGTTGTTATGGAGACTTAACACAAATATTATAATGTGTTAACCCCCTCAGTTATCCTTAAGCATGTACCGCTTTGTACAGCTGGATCGCTCTTACAATTAATTGTTAAAAGACTATTAAAAACACTATTAAAAACATTGTAAAACATAAGCTTGGCCCTAAGGTATTCAAAATATTTGGATAACCACTTCCTCTCTCAGGTGTGTCAACAATCACTCCCAATGATTTGGCTGTAATCTCGTTCAGATGGGCCCAAAAATCTATTAAAAACATTGTCATGATGTCTCACCACACTCTTATTTATCCATAGCATTTTTTGGGGTTCTTAAACCCTTGCTTTAAGTTCACTACTGTGGTGTTGTAAAAATTCTCAAAAAAGGTTCCCCCCAAATCCAGCCTGCGATTGGCCAAAAATGAAAAAACCCTCTGTTCTCTGCTGCCCGTAAAAATTTTCTTCTTAAAAAAGTAAAACGTGGATTAGAAAAAGGTTTGTGTGTTACCGGTGCCAAGATAATATCAATATTCTTACTTGCTGCAATAAAAGTGCAACCTCAAAGGTTGGATTTAAATTTGTGTGTTTGTGAAGTAAATTGCGCTAACTTATATTTATATAAACCTTTTTACCACGACTGATCCTGTGAACTTGTTGCTCAAAAAACAAAAAGTATGTACATGTGTCTATGATTATTAATTAATGTGCAAACATCAACAAATAGTGTGCAATAAATACCAAGCTTATTAGGGCCAAGCTTTTGTTTTACAATGTTTTTAACCACTTTCCCACCGCGCCATAAGCATTTTACTGCTACGGCGCGGTGGAGTTATCTTGGGACGACGTCCCTGGGACGTCGTCCTTCACTTTCGCGATTGCGCGTCCCCTGGGACGCGCTCGCGAAAGTGTCCGTGCTCGCCGGGTCTAGGTAAATCACGGATCACGGTAAATTGCGGCCGTTTACCACGTGATTGCGCCGTCGAATGACGGCGCGATCACTTGTAAACAAACCAGCGTCATTTGATGACGCCAGTTCCTCCCTCTCCCGCGTCTCCTCTCTGTACAGTGTGCGAGGAGAGGGGGGGGGAGCGGGGTGTCAGCAGCTGAGCTGTGGCTGGATCTGTGACAAATGCAGTCACAGATCCAGCCATCCCTCAATCCATCCCAGCTCTGCAATCCCCAGTACCCAGCAATCCCCCCAGTACCCAGCAATCCCCCCAGTACCCAACAATCCCCCAGTACCCAACAATACCCCAATACTTAGCAATACCCCAGTACTTAGCAATACCCCAGTACTCAACAATACCCCAATACTCGGCAATACCCCAGTACTCGGCAATACCCCAGTACTCGGCAATACCCCAGTACTCGGCAATACCCCAGTACTCGGCAATACCCCAATACTCGACAATACCCCAATACCCTGCATGATACTTTGCAATACCCCAATACTCTCCCCATACCCCAATACTCTGCAAGTTTGGTGCCATTCCACGAGTGTGCGCAATTTTGAAGTGTGACATGTTGGGTATCTATTTACTCGGCCTAACTTCATCTTTCACATTATGAAAAAAAATTGGGCTAACTTTACTGTTTTGTTTTAAGCACAAAACAGTTTTTTTAAAAACACGCGTTCAATAAATTTCTGTGAAAATACTGTGCGAGATAAAAAGTTGTAACGGCCGCCATTGTATTCTCTAGGGTCTTTGCTAAAAAAGCATATATATAATGTTTTGGGGTTCTATGTAATTTTCTAGCAAATAAATTATGATTTTTCCATGTAGGAGAGAAATGTCAGAATTGGTGTGGGTGTTCCAGAACGCCTGATGGTGTTCCCTGCATGTTGGGCCTCTGTATGTGGCCACGCTGTGTAAAAGTCCCACACATGGGGTATCGCAATACTCGGGAGGAATAGCAGAATGTGTTTTGGGGTGTAATTTGTGGTATGCATATGCTGTGTGTGAGAAATAACCTGCTAATATGACAGAAACAAGTTTTTTTTTTTTTTTACAGAATTTTCAGTCGTTTTTCTTTTATAGCGCAAAAAATAAAAAACCCAGAGGTGATCAAATACCACCAAAAGAAAGCTATATTTGTGTGAAAAAAAGGACAACAATTTCAAATGGGTACAATGTTGTATGACTGAGTAATTGTCATTCAAATTGTGAGAGCACCGAAAGCTGAAAATTGGTCTGGTTAGGAAGGGGGTTTAAGTGCCCAGTGGTCAAGTGGTTAATAGTGTTTTTAATAGTCTTTTAACAATTAATTGTGAGAGCGATCCAGCTGTACAAAGGGGTAACTCGGTACATGCTTAAGGATTACCGAGGGGGTTAACACATTATAAAGGAAGATGATTACCCCTCACTGCCAATTTTGGTTAAATGGTAGCTGCTAACACGGCTCATATGAGAGAAGCAAAAATAATTAAATGTGTAGGAAATGTGTAGCGCTTTAAAGTGACTGTCTGTTAATGACAGTCAGAAGCACAAAAAAAGAATAAACAAATTTTGTGTAGAGTAAAACAAATAAAGGACCCTGGAAAATCCAGGGACAAGCACTGTATAACTCGTGCGTGATGAACAGTGTGAAAATAATCTATTAGTGAGATGACACCCGTTGTTGGATACAATTAATCACATATAGAAACATATATACATTGAAAAACAACAGTGATTGTTCATTTCTTTAGAAAGACATGTGTAAATTATTGGCCACTGACTGCCAAGTGCAATAATGTCCCGTGAAAGGAAAATAAAACAAATCCTGATGTAAATAAGTAATAGTCAATCTGATGATTGGTGAATAACAAATAATGACTTCTCCACTGTGTTGTTCCCACCACCGAAAGCAATGCAGGCTTACCAGAACCAGTTGACTTCAGATGGCTTACGCCACTGAAAGTCAAATTAGGCTTGTAGTGGCTGATATCACAATGGGCTCCTTGGCAAGGCAATACTTTGAATGGTCAGCAGAACCTCCGTGGGATGGATGTATGAAGCCCAGCTGGGAGTGCGATCCCCAAGTGGATATTCTCATAGAAAATGGTTTGTATAAGAGATAAGAGAAAGAAGTGGCCACATAGCGTAATCCCGTTTAAGTAGAAAAATAAAATATTTATTTACAGCTATCAAACTTACATTTTAGCTGAATAAAAAATGCTTGTATACAAGTAGGGCGGCAGTGGAGTCCTCCCAATAGGACAACGTCGTCCCAAGATAACTCCACCACGCCGTAGCAGTAAAATGCTTATGGCGCGGTGGGAAAGTGGTTAAAAACATTGTAAAACAAAAGCTTGGCCCTAATAAGCTTGGTATTTATTGCACACTATTTGTTGATGTTTGCACATTAATTAATAATCATAGACACATGTACATACTTTTTGTTTTTTGAGCAACAAGTTCACAGGATCAGTCGTGGTAAAAAGGTTTATATAAATATTAGTTAGCACAATTTACTTCACAAACACACAAATTTAAATCCAACCTTTGAGGTTGCACTTTTATTGCAGCAAGACTTAATAAGAATATTGATATTATCTTGGCACCGGTAACACACAAACCTTTTTCTAATCCACGTTTTACTTTTTTAAGAAGAACATTTTTACGGGCAGCAGAGAACAGAGGGTTTTTTCATTTTTGGCCAATCGCAGGCTGGATTTGGGGGGAACCTTTTTTGAGAATTTTTACAACACCACAGCAGTGAACTTAAAGCAAGGGTTTAAGAACCCCAAAAAATGCTATGGATAAATAAGAGTGTGGTGAGACATCATGACAATTGTTTTAATAGATTTTTGGGCCCATCTGAACGAGATTACAGCCAAATCATTGGGAGTGATTGTTGACACACCTGAGAGAGGAAGTGGTTATCCAAATATTTTGAATACCTTAGGGCCAAGCTTATGTTTTACAATGTTTTTAATAGTGTTTTTAATAGTCTTTTAACAATTAATTGTAAGAGCGATCCAGCTGTACAAAGGGGTAACTCGGTACATGCTTAAGGATAACCGAGGGGGTTAACACATTATAATATTTGTGTTAAGTCTCCATAACAACAATGGGGGGTTGCCAGTAGGTTTGCACTTGGGGCAATACACACCCACCAGTTGTTAAAATAGAGGTTGTATTACTTCCAGGAATGGGGAGTGCAGCCTTCTAAGTATAATGTGAATATAAAAACAATGGAACTAAAGAGGGGGATGGGGAGTAAAATATAAAAAATAAAATGTTTCCAGCAGTTCGCACCAGCGGCAGTGAATAATAGGTAGTAACTAAAATGGTGGCTAGTCCACGTCCGGTAAAATGGAGTTTGGACTTCCGGCCGGAAGTTCCAATAGTCAGGGAATTACCAGTAGTCAAAATGGCGGATGTGGTGCTTACTGTTGTACGAAGCAGATGATAGGATAACAAGTAGCACAGGGAGGTATAAAAAGATTGACGAGCACCAATGAGGCAGCTTCCTGAGGACGCATTAAGTTGCGAAATGCATAGAGGCTGCAGGACCATTGCCAGCTCTTCATGTCCAGTCTGAGTATAACGAGGCTGGGACCGCAGGCGACAAAGTGAGGCATCACACGTGCGGACCAGGAAAAACTTGCATATCTGTATACTCCTATTTATGGCTGGATTAGCTCAGTGCTGGCTCCCAGGCACTTTTACATGTGAGTGGAATAACTATGTATGTTTTAATCATAAATAAATTCTTTGATGTACTACACCATGATAGTCTTTTATATGTTACATGCGTGGATATAGAACGAGACTACAGCCAAAGCATTGGGAGTGATTGCTGATAAACCTGAGAGAGGGAGTGGTTATCCATATGAACCAAAGGCAGATTTCTGGGTCCATCTGGTGAGTGCCCATTTTATCTGGTGTCGGTGTAGGCACTATTTGAAGGTGGAAATATAGCTGAGCATCACTGCAAGAAATATCTATTAAGGACTTTTTTAGCACATATATATATATATACATATATACATACATATATATATATTTATTTTTTATATATTTTATATATTATATGATACC